>JAQFXN010000078.1:0-31422 GCA_034693365.1 Liacarus xylariae | reverse complement strand
ATAAAAAATTATTTAAAATTTTATTTAGAAATCGATTTACAATTAAATGTAATAATTATGTAATGCATTCGATGTTATTATTTATATTTAATTTGCTTTTTATAGGAATATATATACTCGTTATGAATCAATTGTGTTGTGATTTAATTGCTTTCAATTAATTTATTATTATTATAGGTTATAATCATTTATAGCTATTATTCAATTTATTATTACATTAATAATAATTTCTTTTGACTACAATTATATCAAATTTAAATGATTTTGAAATAAAATCTATTGAAAAAAATTAAATAAATTTCTAATCAAATGTATTCAATTATTTCTCGACTCACGAACTGAATTATGAAATGAATTATTTTAAACATTTATTTGAAATTTATTTATAAAAATCCAATCAATTCCTCAAAACTAATCTCAAACGGTCTCGGATTCAGTCCTCTCAGTAGTCCTCGCGGGCGACCATATAATACCCATAAGTGTTGCGTCCGCTTCTAATAAAGTCATGTCTTTAGTGGATCCCAGGAAACGGTCAGACAATTCGAGGTCATTTATCCTTATTTTCACTTTAGCCCCTCTCACGTAATCGCTATTCAATACAATTACAGCAATTAGTGGCCAAACATCTAATGACAAAACAAAAGTTAAACCTTTGATTAGCTTTGGGTCGTTTGCAGATTGCGTTGAATTTGGTCCCGAAGTCGATGTACAGGTCGTCTTCAACCACGTCCTCAACCCTCCCGACCACTATCTTCCCGACCGGATCTCCCATTTGAATGAATGGCGAATATCTAAGAAGTGTTGGAAACGTTTCGGACATAACATTATTGGACTCTTTCTTATCTGTTTTCGACTCTTCGGACAACTTTTCAAACTTCTTAAAGGCTTTTGCGAACGAAAGTGTGGGCTCTGGTTGTGAGTCATTCTCATTGGTCTGAGACTCAGTTCTCTTCAGATTAGACAACAATTGTTCAGAAATGCAAACATCGGCTGATTTGTCGTCTGAACTCAATTCCCGTCCCATTAATGGCACCAAATATTTGGGTTTAAAACTATTCAATAATTTTATACTTTTATATAAAGCAATAGATTTAAACATTTCCTATAAAATGATTATTAAAATGCTTTTTAAAAAATTATAATTTGTTTACAATTTTTGTGTAAATAAACAGATGTTTTGAAACCAAATGTTTTATTGTATTTATTGAACAATAAATACGTTTTCAAACGCAATGAAAAACAATAGTTTGAAAGTGTTTTTCACTAATAATCTTTAGTTTAATGAAATTCATTAATAAATTCACTGATTTTCGTTAATCTATTACTAAATTAAGTTTAATTATAGAAATAAACAACTGATTGATTGAATCCCATTCCACAAGAGATGCCGTCTTTGAGGACGTAATTGATGTATAACTGATGTAACGGTGAAAGTGATGTCAGTTTTGTAGTAATCGTTAAACACATTAAACGATGTTTTATATCATTTTATAATTGATTTAAATTTGTTTTAAAGTATATTTTTATTAATCAAATTGTAGCCCAAACCCAATGGCAGAGGGAGGCGGAGGTCAGACACCAGACAATGAGCTGAACAATGGTGTGAGACGTAGAAGAACTGGAATAATAGGAAATAATGGAAACATTGGTCCAAACGGTGATGCGATGACCAGCAGTGGTCAGTCGGCACAACACCTCACGGACTCACAGCTCCCATACAAGACATGCAGTGAATACGTACAGCACCTGAACGTATGGATTCTCCAGACAATGCATTACAACTGGTTTTCAGTCAATTATCCGCTTCTCATGTCTTCGATGGCATCGATTCAGTCTTCGACACAACAGAACGGATTCCAAAGCAGTTCCCAATTTATTAACAATAATGTGAACCAAAACTTTGTTAATAATAATCTACAAAATGGTTGGTTTATATCAATTCATTTGTAATCTATTTTTAGCCATAATTTTCGGTCTAATTATTGCGTTTAATATCGAAAGCTTATGAATGTCTTTCAGATGGCATTAGTTCTGCTGTAAAACCACTTGAATTTAATTTAATAATTATTATAGTTTTACTGATATATGAAAATGCATTTTGAATATCAATTTAATCGCATTTGAAGTTTTGCTCAGTTTTTGTGATCTTTTTTTTCTATTCAATTAATGAATTGAGTTTTTTTTGGATCAGATGTTTGTGCCGTATGTTTGATGTAATGTATATTAAAATAAGAAATTGAAATCAAAAGCCAATACACGAGAGAAATGAATTTTAAATTACTATTTGATGATATCATATATGTATAGAGTAGTGAAAAATCACTTTAAATGTAAATTTATTTTTAAGAATGAATTTTACATTTTTCTTGTCATCGATTTCTTGTGACTGACTCTTAAAATATTGTTTCCAAATAAGAAGTCCTCTCTTTCTGTCTGTGCCTCAAGAAGTTTGGAATCAATTGTAGTTCATTTAATGCCTGAAGTATTTGACTTATAAATTGATGAAAAGAAAATACTTTTAATTTTTTGAAATCGATTTCTTTCTCTTCGTTTGTTTCCACTCTTTGCTCTCCCATTGAAAACCTACTTATAATTTGATTTTAGCCACAAATCAGTCTTCAAACACAAGTCAAACAAACCAAAAGTTTTTTCACTTTAGAAAATTTTTATGAGTTTATTGTGAGTTTGGTTTGGAGAAAATGTTTTTTCCTCTTTTTTTTATTTAATTTCTAAATAATAGTTCTGTGAATTGAATTAAAGAGAAAAGCAATGGTTTCGCCCAAAGTTAGCATTACTTTACCTGTAATTCAGTTTCGAATGAGAAGAAGAAAAAAGTAATTTTATTTGCCTTTAATTTCGTTTTATGAAAACGTAAGCATTAAATCAAATTATGTTAAGCTCTGATCGAATTCATTACCAGAAAAAGTTTAGACTTCGCTCTCTATTTGTTCCTCAATTTCTGTTCCCTATCTCTAAGTAATTCTTTAGAGTTAAACAAATTTTTATTCCTATTTTTCTTCGGGAAAAACACTATAAAATATTTAAATATGTGTTAAGGAATATATTATTTCTCTTTGTTTTTTAGTTTATTTCATCAGAAAAATAGACCAAAGCTTTGCAAATATAAAAAGCCATAAATTGATGAAAAAAGAAGTGAAGTGTAATCGCCTTAAAGGCATACAATTATTTACAGACACTTGTGTTCACTGAATTGTAGCACAAAAAAGTGCTTTTGAATAAAAGTCTAAAAGTTATAAATTTAAATATTAAATGCAATTCAAAATCTAATTGAGTTCTAGTATTGGGCACCAAATAAACAGAATATTTATTTATGTTTTGTCTGTCTTTCTGTTTCCCAAAACCAGATATTTTTGATGAAAATATTGAATTCGTTTATAATAAGATTGTTATACATATAATTCGGTTAAACAGTGTTTTGGGCTTAAAAACAGTTAAACTTGTGATGCATTCGTCAAACATATACACTGTTTATACAATTAGTTTTACTGTTGGAGTGTTTGTATTGTTTATTCTGGAATCCAATTATCTGTTTAGTCGAATAACGTGAGAGCAATGAAGTAAAGGAATTTAGGCATTGGTTCGCTTCACTGACTCGTTAGCAAAATTGCCTCAAATCTCAAATAAAGTTTCGCATCAAATAAACTATTATAGCCCTAACTATTCCTACTATTCATACCAGTGTTCGACACTCTCTCTCTCCCTCTCCTCTCTCTCTCATTGTGTTTTTGAGAGGACATCATTACTGCCAATAGATTTGTGTTTGTCTTCAATAACGAATATAATATATATAATGTGTTGTCCAATGATTTGATGTACTGTCCATTCAAATGGTTTGCACTCTTAGAACCAAAAGTCATCGAAGAATATTTGAAATAAAAGAGCAAAAAATGATGGGAAAAGACTATTTGAGATTCGGTTCCAATTTCTCATATTCTTCTCAATAGTTTGAAGAATAATGTCATTCCAGGAGTGACTCAAATAATTTTTGTCCTCTCACTCAAACCCAGTGTCTGAGCAAAGCTTTTTCATGCGATTAAATGAGAAAATGTTATGAACGATATGTGGACTGATATGAGAGCAAAATTATTAAACCTCTCCTCCAATACCACTCAACACAGCTATTCCTCTCTCACTTGTATTGCCTTTTCATTCTTTTGCACTTATATTCTCTGCTCTTTTTTCTTTTTGCCTTTAGTTTCACAGAATTTTTTCTTATAATATATTTTAATAAAACGAGATTTTGTTCTGTTGTTTGCAAAGAAAAAAAACAAAAAACGATTTTTCTTTTAATAAATTAAATTCTCTAAAAAAGAGTATAAAAGATATGAGAGTTTTTCCGCTTTTTTAATACTCGAATAAATCAATCATTGTTTGAATCCATTGTATCGATAGGACGGGTGTATGCGATTCCACGTCTTTGGAAACGAATCGCAGCCGAAGTCATTGATTTTTGTTTCCTTCTTATTCTCAAATTAATGGTAACATACGTTGCCGTCGATTACCTCGAACTCATGTATGTATCAAACAATATATATAATCCGATTCTTTCATATGTTTTCCTCATTTATTCTATGACTTAAGACAAATAATATAATAGTTATTATTCTTTGGTTTTAGGTTTTAAACTTGACTCATTTTCTTATAGAATAGTCTACTCTATAAATATATTTTAGATGTTATAAATATTTAATTAACACAAACAAACTAAAGGTGACTCGACCAGCAATTGAACCTGGTGTCTCCTCATATATATATTTATAGACTTTTCTCTAAACAATTAAGAAAACGAGTGAAATTTGAAAAATCTAAAGTTATTATTCTTATTGTTTGTTTGAATTCATATTTATTAATATAATTATATTTTATTTGAATTTATATTTTGAATAACAAATTGTGCTTTTAATACAATAGACTTAAGACTTATATATATTTTGTACAATTTTGTAGAGATTTAGACAAATTTGATTTGAGTCTTCTGGAGAGCGACTTCGATGCGCTTCAAATCGCATACGAACTGACATCTGAGATAATAATCATAGAAATGATACACCGGTTTATTGTGTGCGCATATGAGGCAAGTATTCCTCGATTCCTCTATTGCTTCCAATGCCTAATCATAAGCCTATGTTTTGATCGATTCTCAAGTATTATAACATTAGTAATCAATTCTTATTCTTATTTTCTCTTTCCTTCTGTTTCTCTCTCTTATTTGTGGTCTCGTATTGTGTTTCAAACCGACAGACAATATGTTTAGGAACGAGACAAATGAACAGAGAGGGGGGTTCCACTCCCGGCAAAGCAATTTTCGGCATTTCAGTCGTTTCCTGTGATAGTATTGATGACGTGGGCGATGGTCTGATTCGCGTAATTCCAGCCAAAAATATCGGAATCGTTCGGTACACTGCCTTCAAAGAGACCATTCATTATCTCATTTTCTATGTCTTTAATATTTGACTTTTTTGTCATCTCTTTTCCAACTTTTAGGTCATTACTGCGCGCTCTTATCAAAAACTTGTCGGCAATCTTCTTCATCCCGGCCTCGTTGACAGTGTTCATGTCTTCACACAAGAGAGCGGCCTATGATATTGTGTGCAAATGTGTTGTGGTGCAGGAGGTCCGCGTATAAACTGATTGCTATACTGTAGTAATGATGTACTGATATAAGTGCTTCTCTTATACACGACTCCGCTCTTCATATTTTTGTTATTTAATGTTTAATATTCTTCTAAAGAGACTCTTATATAATATGATATGTTTTGTATATATATTATAAAACTATGACTTTATCTCAAAGTTGTGTTGAGTTATATATAAGTAATGACTTTATCGTATGTTTCGCTCAAAACCTCAAAAAAAGTGAATAAAAAGTTTTTTTTTCTAAAAACATTAAAAGTGAAAAATAATGAAAAATTTTTCTTCAAAATCTCGAAGAGTTTTCTCATTTAATTTTAATAAAAAAAATAATCTGAAAAGAAATTCGTTTTTCATTCTCTGATTTTTATTCTGACAAAACTGTTCTCCTATTCTATTCTTATTTCGTTATTATTATTACAAAACTAATGCTTTTTTAAGGCCATATATTTTGATTATCGCGAGTCGAAACATAAGTTTTGACTCTTTTCCCTCAGCTTTTGCTTTGCTTTTGCATTACTATTATTCTTATCTATTTTTGCTGTTTTTTATGCTCTCTTTTTCTGTGAATATTTGTTTCGAATTGGATATCAAGTCTTAAAAATCTGAGACATATTGTGTTCGATTCAAAACATATATAAAACTCTAATATTATTCCCAGTGTTTTATATAATAGAATCTCATTTAAAAAAAGGAAATAATGGACAATAGTGTTGGTGTATTGTATTATACGTACACTACTGTGTAAAATAGTCTTCTCCTCAATTGTTGCCTCCCATTGCCTGTAATAGAACTGTATATAAGTTTGTGAAATGAAAGTTCACTAAAAAAAAGTTCGCGAAATAATAGAAAATTGTTGACCAAAGCAAGTGTTGTTGTTATTGCACTTGGATTTTGTTCAGTACATAAAACAAGTACACGACTCACGAGTCAATTGAACAAAACGCCGAATGAAAAAAACGAGACAAACATTACATCTTTCTTACTCTCATTCCTGTTGTTATATAACTTCTCAATGAGTCCATTGAAATTCAGACTTTACTCTACAAGACTTCAAGACTTAGAGCCATAAGAAAATTCTTTGCCCTTAAATGAGATTTTCTATCGATTTTTTTCACTTCCATTCTCTCTCTTATTCTTTTCAAAAACTTATACGAATTCATTAATTTTAATGAAAGAGCAAAAAGAAATTTTTTTCTCTAATTTTATGAATATTTTTTCGGTATTTTAATTATTTACAATACATATAACGTAATAATAATATAAAATAACTATAATATACGCCTAATGTAAGTATTGCCGAAAGCGAATACACATTTTGCGTATTGCAGTTGATATACACAAAGAGTATATATAACTAACAAATATTATTAATTTTTTTAATGTAAGGGTTTTTTTTAGTACAAAAGAACAGATAATTGTTGTGTTTTTATGTAATGAATCTTTCTTTATATTCTTGTGACAAGATTTCCACTAACGTAAACATATTGTCTTTTCTTATGTTATCCTCCCTGTCCTTCTCATTAATATAAGTGCGAAAAACACTACAAAAAACTCCATAACATTTGCAAAAATGTAATTTACAGATGAAATCGATATTATTAGACAAATATATATTATATTAATTATATATATCGGAGACAAGACTCAGAACTTAGTATTTCCCGGACCTCCCGAAACAGCCACAGATGCGCTGTAATCCATTCGCGACGGCACTTGTCTTAATGTGTTGTGTCCATAGCGTGAAGAGCCGTAAACTCCGGCGTAATTGGAATTGTTGTTGTGGTAGTTATTGGACGGCAGGTTCACGTGATGGGGAGTTCCGCCGCCACTGCTGTAAACCCCGACGCCATCCATAGCTGCCGGTGTGGGAGTGTATGCGTTGATTGTGGCCATTGTTCGATAGGTGTCGTAATGACCAGCGGAAGCGTTGTTTGCGTTGTGAACACTGACTGTACTCTGTTGTGTGTGATTAGAGCGATGGCCACTACTACTGCCAGAGGATGTGCCAGAAGTGGTACTGTAAGCCACGACTGCCTTATTGCTAATCTTGATCTCCGGGTCCTCGTAGTCATCGTCTATATTTGATTCTATAGTATTATATAAATTGTAAAAAAATAGAGAGAAATACATAAAAATCTAAGAAAAAAGAAACTCAAAGTGAAAAGACATAAATCAAATCGATTGGAGGAACGGTTGCCTTCCAGTGCGCTAATACTATGCCACACAAGCCATCAGTATTACAAAACTCTGAGGAAAACTCTTTTAAGGGTTAGAAAAGTTAAGGTTTCTCGCGATTGAGTACTAGTTTTTGGCATAAAGTTATTCGAGAAATATTGAAGTGAAAGCACTGAATAGTTCACATTGTTTTGTATTATAGATTTGGTCAATAATTTAGCAAAAAATGGGCTCAAGATTTTCCTGTGGCGATAGTGTGCAACATATGGCGATTTGCCGAACAAATCAAAAACTTATATATTTTGTTTGCCGCACATCAAGGAATCAAATAACACATCCAATTGTGAATCGATTGACTTTTTCTTTAATGTATGGATTCGGCGAAAAAATATATATTTATTTGTGATAACGTTTTCAATCTATAGCTAAAATACAGTAGTTTATACACAGGAATGCACTGATAGTATAACAGTTTAAGGGAAAGCATAGAAAATAACGAAAAAATCATAGAATATTCTGTTTGTATGAAAAAATCAGAGCAAAGGAATCAGAATCTAAATGTGAATCAGAATATTCTATAATATATTAGAGTCAGTTTGTGATGAACAGAATGTAGCGAATCGTCTGAATTGAGGTAAAGAGTCGTCAGATTTAGTTCAGATAGGAATACATAATCAGTTGAGCAAAAGAAAGAGAAATAGAACTACAATTCGATAAATTGAATGAATTTCTTGACTGCTTTTACCAATTCGTAGCAAACATTGCTTAACCGAAAGGCATTTCGATTGCATTTCATACGTAAAAACGGGTCTTCACTGCAACACTAGTGGAAAGTATCAGTAGAGCACATATGACTGCAAAGGATGCGAACAAATCTTATTAAGTGAATAGCAGTGCGTCTGATATCGCAATATTGCCTCCAAATAAATCTCACTTTACTCATGAGTTTTTCTATTTTCTTATTTTGCTATTTATTGTTGTCGTAGTTGTTGTTGTGTTTAGTTGTCAACACATTTCAACAACACAGCAACCCTGTTATCAAGTGCTGCAGCAGTTAGTGGAGTATTATATTAGTAGAGCACAAGTATGCTCTAACAGTGGTGCATACCCTCACCTCTTTCCAGTTCGTCGAAAGCATTGCGTATCGTTTTTCCAGCTTTTTTGGTGTCAAATATAAACTCGTATATTAATCCGGCCAAAACACCACCGCTCACAGGGCCCAACCAATAAACCTGTCAACAAAATTAAAGAATAAGTGCTCTATTCTATTGTTAGAGAATGTCAAGTGTTGTGCTTTGAAGACAGTTAATATTGAAAAATAAAAGAGACAATGAGTTAAAGCTTAAGATGAGAAACGAAGTGAACAGAAGTGAGATGTGCTGTACTTTCAAGCAATCACTTTCAGGTCTGATATTCCCAGTTATTCCCATCCCATTTAGAGCCCCCATAGCACAGCACAGCACACAATGTCTTCTCTTCACATCAGTTCTCTATACCATTCTATGGGATGTATTCTTAAAGGCTTTTCAACTCATTCACCAGTTTTTCAACTCAACTCTCAGCTCACGTCTAGTGCTATACAACAACTCTATCTCTATTTAGTGGTGAAAAAAGTTTGTCACTCTCTTGAGATTGATTTCTACGTATAATACGTATAAACATGAGAAGCATTGCCCGTAATTTCCAACTATAACTCTATGATAGGAACAGTAGCTCAAGAGACAGGACTAACAACGAAACGAAAATTGAAACTATTGGGGATTCACTTATAAAACCAAAATAAAAGTGATGTAAAAAACAAAGAACAAAAGGATCGACAGAGCGCTCAAAAAATGTTAGTCTTGTTCTTCTCAAACACTAAGCCCTAGTATTGGATTTCAATATTATATATGAATTCAAAAAACGAGACCCAAAGAAAAGCTAAGCCATTGAAAGACTTTTTATGCATTCGGTGTTCACTTATCCCTCCTCTGCCTCTCATTCCACTACTCTTTTCTCGTTTTTAAGGTCTGATAAAAAACATCTTTTACTGTCGAAGTGAAACACTCGAAATTGAGTTGAGCTGATGTGCCGATCAATACATTACGCAAACGATATTTTGCCTCAAACTCGCTGTTAAAGCCTTATTTTAGCGCCATTACTGTCTCCAATATATCACTTCATACACTCCCAGAAATATTATTCTCACTTTTATTATGTCTAAATTTTTTTTTTTTAGTTAAACAACTTCTCAGAAGAATTTGTGAGATTCCCAGAAAAGAAAATTCTGTTATGTTTTTTATAAATCTTATGGGAAATTAGACTAATAAACATCATAAATGCGGAAGGAGTTAGAGATTGGAATACTTCTTATCATTGCTCAATAATTGGATATCTTTACTCTTAAAGGACGTTATGCTGTTTAAAATTAATATTCTTTAAAATTTTTATCAATATTTGAATTTTAAAATAATTTTATATTATGATAAAACTTGAATTCTATACTACTTGGGCGTGAAAAGGCTTATAAATAGAGGGATAGATAGAACAGTGTTATTGTGGTTAAAATACATCTCAGATATTCTGGAGTTCATAAACAGAACTAAATATAATAAATCTCAAGAATAATATTGTTTTATTATCGGACGAATGAAAATATAGTCTTATTGTGTGTAGTATTTTATCCCTAATTTTAGATTAGAAAACGATTAGAAAAGCCTTTCACCGCAAGCAGTGTTAGGGCTTATCATATGATTGCAGAAGCAATTAATTTCTTGCTTTACAACTAGTTTTGTCAGAATTTGTTTTGATAATTCAAATCAGTGCCACTTCTCACACAACATTACATAAATTTTCTCTTTTCAACCATTTTTGGGAATTTATAGCCAGAATATAATGGTTCGGGAGTTGTAAAACCGGAATATATATGCGTTAGAACTTGAAGGAGTGTTACATGACTTTTGCCGATTATACCCATTTTCTCATAACATGTCGCGAGAATTCGGATCGATGTTAACGCACAGAGAATAATATGAATAGAAGAGGAACAGCACTTTCCTATTTCCTAACTCATAATCTCCAGAACATGGCTTAGGGCTCACTTGAGAGTATTGCTGCCGAACATAGAGTCCAAGACTGACTTGTGTTTGAGTTAACACAGCATAGCATTACACGAAACCAGAATCAAAAAGTTTTCCTCCAATTGTTTTTTCATTTGCTCTTTCACTACATAAGGAGTCCAACCGAATGATAGAATCCAACTAAAGAACCTAAAGAACTGTCCAAATATTTCCCAAAAGAGTTTGTGTTGATATAACTATTTTTGATTCCTAACCACTCCATAATGTTTGGATGACAGACACCCAAAGCTGGTCAGAGAAATAAAATAAGTCAAAATTCAGTTAAAGAATGGAAGCGTTTGCTTATCAGAGAAATAGAGAGTATCTCTGATAAGTTGAGCACAGAGTAGAAGTCTGTTGGATGGAAGGGCATAAGAGTTTTATTTATTTCATACACTAAGTGTACGAAATATTCTAAAGCTGATATAGAAACAACAGATACCAGAAAATTCTAAAGTGGATTTTGTAGCCCTATTGACCATTAGCTTTGGCTATAAATTTTAACCCTCTAACATATCTAGTATTTATTCTAGAGAACTTCAAAAACACCTTGAAAATTCATTTTATGGACATATTTTTATTGCATGCCGAAACCATTGAAGAAATCATTTAAAACATGCCGCGTGTAATGACCAGGTTGTGCTTCAGATTTTCACCAATATACGTTATTCAATTATAAGCAGGTCAATAGCAGCATCATGGTTTGTGATTTAAGCAACAACAACAAAATTCAAATGTGATTTTTGAATTTATTGCAAAAACACTAGAAAATTAATTTTTGCAAATTATTCTTAAAATTCATTAATTTGGTTTCCCCTTAACATTTTCGTATGAGGATTTCATGTTTTTCATATTATTTACAAAATGGTCCTGATGTTAATAATTGATCTCAAAACTCATTTCTTTGTCAATTTTAAAAATACGCTAACACGACTTATTTAAAAGTTGCTAGAATAAAGAAGAGATATGTTAAGGGGTTAAAAATTATAGCCAATTCTAATGGATAGTAGGGCTACAAAATTTACTTTAGAAATTTCTGGTATCTGTTGTTTCATGTCTTAGCTTTAGAATATTTCGTACACTTAGTATGACTGACTGCTCTCACTATCGACACAACAATCGTTTCAATTTCATAGCATTTCTGCATTCACTCACCCAATGATTCTTCCATCGATTCATTACAAACGAAGGGCCCAGAGTTCGCGCCGGGTTTAGTGACGCTCCACTCGCAGGTAACTAATCAATCCATTGATTCAATAGAGATGTTTAATCACAGCATCACATTAGATGAGCAAAGATGAACAGATGAGTACACGAATGCATGAAAATAAGCACAAAAATACAATTAAATTATTTAATGTTAAGCAAAAACAACAACAAAAAAGTTTCATTTATTTTAATTTTCAATTATATATTACGTCTAAATAATGGATTCAAAATAAATTAGAAAAAGCAGAACAAAAAAAATTGGAAACAGATGTAGGACTGCGTCGAAAATTGAGAAATTGAAACCTTTTTCTAAAGAAAGAAAAAACTCTTGAAATTGAATGAAACGAATGATTTGGACATAAAAAGCAGATTCGGTTCATTAATTGTGGACCCGCTTTGGCTAACGATCTGATTCTAAGTTAGAGTTTACTCAAGACGTGTCAATACAAGACAATATTTGGCCTTTGATTCTTTGGGATTCTCTCTCTGTGCCTGTGCTCTGCCTCTGCACTGCAATCCATAGTTAAAATCTAATGGAAATTAAATTTAGTCCCAATGGTTGAGCCCATTCTCTAATTACAGACTAACATAAACTCAATCAGGCATTCAATCAGATTGACAGTGAACTGAGTTATACTGGAAATCCAAACTCTCCTAACACTCCACTCCACTCTTTCCAAATTGTATATCAGTTGAGAATTCGCTCTAATTTTTTTTTTCTCTTTTTTTGCAAAAAGAATTCAAGAATTCCTAAGACGGCCTCAATTGTAATGCATTTGCCGTGTTTTCCAATACTTTACTCAATACTTCTTTTTGTCTCAACGGTTGTTGTGTTTGTAGTGATTTCGGCCTCAAATACACTCTTATGTTAATCAATAATAATGAGCCTTAGATTTAAGACTTCCATTACAGGGGATAAACACTAACTATGCTATTGTCTCGAAATATTTATTCGTCTCACTTTCACTCCTTCTCCATCTCACTCCTCCCAATCCCTCTTCTTTCAAACTACTCCATGATTTCAAAGTTTGCTCACAATTAACTAACTTTTGAGTTCATTTCAATCATCTAATCGAGTGGTCATTCATTACTTTATATTTTCTGTTTGTATGAGAAATATCGCACATTTTTTTCATCCAATGATTCTCTTGAGATTGGCTCTACTATTATGATCATATCCTACCATATCATAGCATCTGTAATGGCCATTACCACAGCATAGGATAATTGAATGAGTCCTCAGCTCTTTATGTCATTTAGTGTGTGTTGTGTGCGATGTATACACAAATCAAACATTAAAGGGATCGTAAAATTAAAAATAAAAATTATTAATATAACCCAAACCCTCATTATTCTTATGCTTCAAATGGAGAAATGTTTTGCTCTTAAAAGCCTCGCGACTCGTATGAGAAATGACTTTATTATTTATGAGAATTTAATTAAGAATTAAATTATATATTTATACGAATATATGTTAAGCTAAATATCGGCCGAGTATTCCAACTATTGCTGGAATTATAATGTTTGACAAAATGAACAAAATATTTATTACCGAATAAATGACATAAAAGAGGAGTTATATTCAATTTGATTGATAAAGGAGTATATTTTCAATTCCCTTCATATAATTTAATGCCAATATTTAAAAATTCTTTGTAATATTCACTTCTCTTATCGTATTATTTAAAATAAATGAGTGAACAAAACAAATAAAGAATTGGTTTAAACGAGTTATCGATAAAATAATTTAAGTTTAAATACAAAAAAAGTTTTAGCATAAAAAAGAGGAGAACCGGGAGTTAATATAATTTATTTCATGGATTTAAGAAATTTGTGTCAAAATCAATGCTTAAAACTATTATTTTATTTGAGGCAAACATTTAAAGAAAGAAAAATTGTAAGAATAGTAAGAAATAGTAATAAAAATGCTAAATGTATTGAATTATATCTCGACTTTAAATTACTTTTTTTATCGACTCGTTTTTAAATAAGGACTTAAACCCATGAAATCTCTTATCATTAAATTTATAATCTTTTAATTTCGAAAGCAAACAGAAATTTTTTTCTCTAAAGAAAAATAAATTAATTGTTAAAAAATAAGAATAAATTAAAATTTGCATTAAATTAATGAGTCGTATAAACGTTTAATTTGATGCCTAAACAGACGTTTCTCTGAGTTTACGTCAAATAAAAAATTGATAGAATCGGTTCTCTTATATTAAACACAACTTATAGAAGCGTTTTTATTAATACCATTTGTATTGATATTTATTAAGAAAGACTAATATTGTTGTTGAGCTGTCATTCAAAAGCATATATTGAGAGTTGAGACCCGAAAGTAATTATATTAAATTTTTTGAGTGGTCTTTGATAGATGTTTGGCCACTAATGTTGACTCTACTTTCATTCCGAGTGATGTAGTGCTAAATAAATACTTGGATTCAATACTTAGAATATTTTTTCATTCTCTTCGATGAATTTTGTTTATCGAGATGTGAGAGGAGTTTCAGTTTCTCATTGGTTTCGCACCAAAAAAAGATTACATCTCAGCTCAAAATAGAAGTATTCAATTCATAACTCAGTTTTCAATTTCGCAAATCAATAAAAGAAGAGAAAAAGAGCTTTTCTTTCTTACTTTTGAATTTTAAAAAACATGAATTATAAATGAAAATCAAAATATTTTCCTTTTGTTAGTAAAACTCAAATAAAAGCTTTTTCTGGAAGTCTATATAATTTTGTGCCCAATATAAAGTTTTAAGTTTTCCATTCAATTAATTATATTTCTTTTTCTTCCTTTCATTTTTGTTTCATTCAATCAATTTTATCGATCAAAATAATATAAACTAAAACAAAGTTAAAAACTAATTATTAAGACGTTTCGAGTATTTTTCAATCGACACAAAGTATACACAATTTACTGCTTATCTCTAAGTTATATAAATTCATTTAAAATTTCCTTTTTATTTGCGATATATTTCAGCCCAAAAGCGATTTAAGGAATTTAAATTCCTTTCAAGTCTCGCATATTATTCATCAAATCTTATGAATATTCATGGCTTTTAAGAATGAAGAGAAGAAAAGACATTCGAAGAAATTCCTATTTAAGAGCAATTGTTAGGATTCCGGGGTCTGTCTGTTCACTAAACAATTTATTCTTTAGTTATTAGAGAACTTCGATGTTCTTCTCTTAATGTTTTCCTATTTATTCTAAAGGAACGGATAGAAGAAAGTGAGCCATTCATACATCTAAACGAGTGCTACGACTGGACTAATATATTTACAGACTTTAGGTCTCATTCGGTTTCATTCGTTATCATAGATAGCATTACCTAAAACTCAATTCGCCTGAGAATTAGATCATATATTTTACGGATTTTCTCACTGTTTCCACGTCTTGGATGTTATGTCTGATTAAAATCAATGACTAGTTTTTCTGACTATTACTAACTCTTCTGCTTATATGAAAAGCGCACAAAAAAGTAAAGTTTTGTCATATTTCATATGAATTGTAGTGTTTTATAAAAAACGATATTAAATGTATAAATGATGTCTATCTTGTGATACATTAACTGTTAGTAGTATTTGTGCGCAAACTATAATCTAATATAATGTGTGTCATTAAATACATGAGTAATAAATTAAAATCCAATCTAATAGTCAATACCCCAGTAAGCGAACAGACGAGATATGCGATACCAATAGAGAGCGAATCACTTCCTAATGATTTACGGTTTGGATCGAGTGTTGCGAATACAGTGAACACTACCAGAAATGTTAGGACAAATTCCACGCCAAAGATCTGCCATGAGTTGAGCTGGTCGTGTGCCACTGAGATGCCCAGAGGACCCATACCTTGATGGCCAGTCACTGATACACTAGAAGAAGAGGAAGAGAGAAAAAACAGATAAATAATTAGCGGCAGAAATGAGGCGTAAAGTTCTGCGGCTCTAGTCTTCAGTAGCGCTGATTAGTGTGACTACAAATGACTTATTGGCAAACATTGGTAAATGTGCTTAAGATTTCGCACAAACAATCCATTTTACACTTTCTCTCATTCTCACAGACCATCTGTTCTGCAATTATTTTAATTAATAATTTGTGTATAAAATGAAAACTCATTTTAATAAAACACAAAACATAGAGAGAGAAGAAAAAATCGATTTCAACGAAAAGATAATTTTGTAATGAGATAATAAATCAGAAATTAAAGTGAAAAAAGCTCAGTGAAAGACGTACTAAAAGAAGGGAGAGTTCCGGTTAAGATAAAGAAAATGCTAATGCATTTAAAGAATCTGCTTATATGTAGAGAATTAATGAATGAGTAGTGAAACAAAACAAAGATTGAAATAAAAGCTTTGGATTCTCTAATCGAGAAAAATAAATACATTAATAACTTTCAATTAATTATAATATATATTCTCAAACATTACTTTCGCTATACAGCGATTGAGAACAGAAAACCTTTTTCCATATATTCATGAAAACCAGTTTCGGTTATGTTTTTTATTATTATTTTGTGACTCAAACAATATAACTGTAATATAAAGATATTTATAATTTATTATTAATTTGAGTAAAATGTGGAGGAGGTATACATCATGAAAGGTAGGTATGAGTGGCACTCGTCTGAGCAGAGAGTGATGATCAACACTCGCGTCAATGTTTAATAATAATAGTAATAATAATATAGCACTGGTATATGAAATGAATCCAACCTCAACCTCACCCAACTTTACTATTTCTATGCCTAAAGAACGTACAGAAGTATTATCTCAGAGATGAGGCATAACAGCCATATCGCCATCAGTTTGTTAAGGCGTTTCCCCTTATTTACGGTCACTTTTGCCAAAACGTAAGAATAAGAAAATAGGAACCGAAATATTTTTTGTTCTTTTGACTCACAAACTGAGTCTGCCTTACAATTTATGATATTTATGATGCGCTTATTGACCATTATTTCAATCACTGACACATCTTTTTCGGCAAAATGTCTACACATTAAGCGAGTTATCTCTTCTTTTGTTGTTAGCTTTGAAAAAAACTATTATTGGCCTAAATTTTTTCCCTTAAACACTGTGGGCTTTCTTCATGTCTTTCTTTGTCACAGATAGTCAATGAGTAGCCTATCATTAATGTTTAGGAAATTCAAGAATACATTTCCATAAAATGTAATAATAGATAGTTTTGCCAAATCCTCTATTCTTATACAATAAGAAGACTTTCAATGACTGTAATTGAGTTTTTATTTAATAGTCATTTAATTGATGAGTATATGAGAAAAGACCTTCCGATTGAGCTTATATCGTGAGATTGGAATGAGCACCTGTCCATTTCTGCATTAATAAAATGTCACATTCACTTTAATACCAAGTTAATATCTATTTGAGGCTACCTCTGCTCTTTACTATTTAATTGGCTTCAGTTTCAGTCAAAATTTTAGAGATATAAATGTTTTGCTTTTGATTTTTATTTTCGTTTCATTTTTTAGATTCTTTTTGTTTGGAACAAAAACTTCAGTTTTTTTTCTTAAAATCAATAACAAAACAATTTTTACCCAACGGTTAGTAATAAAAAAAGATCGCAACGAGAAAAATGTGGGAAAACTTTTTCAGACATTGGTTTTAAAGTTTTTAGGCATCGCTTTAATTGTAGTTAATGTCTGTACTCTACGTGCTCTTCAGATTAAAGACATCATTTATATGATGTCTACCATCTCTTTGGTGTAATACATACCAAACCACACATAAACTATAAACTAGTTTTTCCCCGACTTGTGTTCATAAGGGAAATGTACCCATAAATGAAGTTAAAAAATACTGTACTTAAAGGCATTTCTTTAAAGAATATTCTAACTTTTAAAAAATTTATACATAAACATATTTTTTAATATTAATCAAATAAAAGGAATGCATTAAAAATTCAAACAATATTTTTTCAGGCTTTCATTTTTTCTACACATTATTGTAATCTAAACAGTATATGAAGAACAAACCCTTTAACGTCAAAATGTATTTTTAGGCATTACTGATGAAAAGGCACTGAAAATAAATATTGCATTAAGTTCTGTATAGAGAGAAGCTTTGATGTCATCGTATCGTTTCATTTGCATCGATTGACTGAAGTGTTTGCAAAACTTTTAAACAGTTAGTTGAGCTCATGTCAGGCTCAGTGAACTCAATTTTTTAGAACATTTTCAATACTGGATTTAATTCCTGGAACAATACCTAAACCATTGAAAATATATAATTAGAATCTGTGCTCTCGAGCCTTAAATTTATATAACACTATCGAACAGAAGATAGTTTTCAGCATTTAATACAATCAGCTTTTGATGAATTTTTTTATTAATAATTTTTAGATAACTTAGTGCTGACACCACTGCACTATTGCACTCTTTCTAATGCCAGCATTTTTAATAGTTTATATTAAAATTATGACACTAGTCATCAACTTTTGCATATTATTTTATATACCATTTAAGAACATATCGCACAAGTATTTTGAATCCATTCTTTCACTTAATTATAGAGACTTTAATGTATGACTAAATCCTCCGCTCAAACAATACTATGAATATTATATTATTTTGTTTATTCTGAAAGAATGGAAGTTTGAAAGGGAGGGGAGAGAAGGAGAGAGAGAAAGAGAGAGATTTTAATGGATATACATTGTATAGCAAAACTCATCAGTGAATTAAAGCTAATTAAAAAACTTCAACATAAGTGCAAAAGAATGGAAATTTTAAAATTAAATTTTGATAATAATATTTGTGAGAAGAGATAGCATTAATATTACACAAGAATGAGTAATGTATGGCAACATTAGCTCACAATCGAACCGCCGAAGAATTGTGTGCCCATAACAGCCTTTTAGTTCCCCAGAGCACAGAGCAAACAGTTGTATATAAGTATTCAATTGAAAGTTTTCTATTTTTGTTCCCAATTTTCTATATTATATTCGATGTATTGTTGTTAGAATTGGGAGTTATATTCGCCTTATATTTGAGTTTATGTTAGTTTGAGAGGCAAAACATTTCTTGTGGAAGAAGACCTAACACTCTGTCCAATATTGTGTACACTATTTGCCATTTCGTTTGTAGACTAAAAAATAATAGAAATCATATGAATAGTATTGGACACACAGAACGCAATCGGCATTCAATATGACATCTGTGGCTATTTGTTATTCACACCATAGGATAGTATAGTTTGCTATTATTTCGAGTGCAATAAAAAAAGGTTTAGTGGAAAGAGTGGTATTGGAAAAGTTAAAAACGAAGAAAATATACTATAAATGCATCAATTTTTGTTGTGAAGCACAGAAAAATCAATCTCTCTATCGAATCGCAATCTCTTTTGGCTTTTCTATTCTCATTTCTTATATACTGTATATAAAAGTTATACTTTTTTTTCTCTAACCTCTGATATGTTTTGAAGACTAGACGAGACGATGAATTGTCAGAAAAAAATATTTGTGAAACCAACTGATTCAGCAGTTGTTCCTATACTTTAGTAAATTCTTAGAGTATTCGCCGCAACGTTTATGAAAAATCAAAAATTCTCAGTTCCCACTGGTTTTTACTTCCCTTTCAAATAACAATAAAGTTAAGGAACAGTTTTTAAGACTTTCTGAAAGAACTTTTTCTCTTTCTATTTTCTCCTTCTCCTATCCAATACTGAGAATTACATTTTTTTGTCACAAAACTTTCTCATGAAAATGGTTTGGCATTCAAGAAATAAGAAAAACTGATGAATTATATCGGCGTTTATATAAAACTTTAGAATTTTTTCAGGAATTCATTTTAGAAAAAATAGTTTTTTACTCATTTTCAACTCGTTTTTAAAAAATTAATAATCTCTCTCTCTCTCTCTCTCTCTCTCTCTCTCTCTCTCTCTCTCTCTCTCTCTCTCTCTCTCTCCTGTAAAATATCGTAAAAAAATTCTTAAGTGTCTCCAAAAAAGTCTCAATAGATTTATCGTTTCTCTCTTTAAAACTTTAAACTCAGATATTATATAATAGTTTTTCTTTCCATAAGTTGTGAAAACAAACAAATTGTCATTTTATTTATTGTGCGGTATTTCACAAAAACTCATGCATTACTCAAAATGTAGAGTATTTGCGATCAATTTATTATATTTAGAGAAAATAGAAATTCTGTTAAATTAATTTAAAAGAAAGTTTTTTTTCATTTGCACTAAAAATAAAAATGAATCTCAAAGTTATTTCGAGTATAATATTATCTGAGAGTCTGAGAGCGCAGTAATGTTTCCATTATTCAAAGTAGAGCCATATGTAGTAAAGGAGTAGAAGGAGTCCAGAGATGGAGAAAAGATTTTCCAATTTTCTCAATGCACGCAATACATTACAGATCATGAGTACTAATGGATGTATTGCTTGCATTTGCTTTCTTTGCCTTTTCTCTACATTTTTTCTTTGTTCCTAACACTCAATTTCATGCATTTATGTTAGACTTTTTGCGCTCACTTTTCTCTTGGATTCCTATTCTCTCGTCTTTTTTTCTGCCGAAGCAATCATTTGGAGTTTAGTTGAGTTAAGGGATGTCAGACACTGGCATACAATGCATTGTATTTAGTCGACACAACACATAACAACTAAATTCATGCAATAATTTCAAACTAAATGCAACAGATTTTTTGCAATGCATTCCAAAGACATTTATTATCACAACTAAACAAAACATATAATCAATGAATAAGCGATAATTCAAATATTATCGACTCCTGAAACCAAAAACAGTCATTAAACTGAAACTAACTCTGGAATTACACGCATTTGAATGCATAGCAGAAAATGTCATCGAAATAGAAAATCATTAACAAAATTACAGAATATTATAATCAAAATAATATTTTTTTGTTTTTTGATTTTCACTCTAATTATAAACGAATATAATCTTTAAATAATTCGAAAGCAAAGACCAAATTAACAATCAGTAGAACAACTGTCGCCTAAAAATTTTAATATAAACTAATCCGAAGTGAAAATAATTTTTGTTTAAATTTTTATTTGTTTTTTAACAAAAATAAGCTTTTATTTTAAGTAATATTATTATTATTATTACGATTTGAGCATTAGTTTCATTTGGAAATACTGACTGTAATTATCATAAATAAATACATTCGTAAATTATAGCAAAGGATCATATCTTGCAATTAGTTGTGAGAACACATCCCATCGATTCCAGTTCTAACCCTTTAGTTTTGCCTTAAATCTAATTTATTCGCTATAATACTCGTTAATGTTATGTATCGTTTTTATGTGCTTTTGGAGTCAATTTAACCGCTAATACATATTCATCGTTGGGATTGATTTGTAAAAATTTCACTCAACTACCAATACAATAGAGTTAGTGCTGTTGTAAAGCACAACCGATTTTGATGCGATTGTAATGTGAATGAAAGGCAAACTCTAAAGAAGATTCACATTTAGGGTTCGCGTCATTAATAATGAGATTAACAAACTTGAAGCCGACCTCACATTTCACTGTCAGACAGATATTCAGCTATTTTAATGCCGAACCAAGAGTTGGTCTTAAGTTTTTTCAGCTAATTTTTATTTTTGGCCATCAATTTTGCTCAACATATCTGTTATTCTAGGGTTTAGTTCTTTGGGCATAATATATGAAAAATGTTAAATAAAAGTTTTTGTATTAATCAATAGATTGAAACTAATTTAGTAATAAAAATCTATTACTTTTGCATCCCATTATTTTATATCTATCATTATTGTAAGCCCTGTCTCAGCCCCTGAGCAATCATTTTAAAAGCAAATTTAGTGCAATTCTTCCGCGTAAAACATTTATTTGAGTTCAAAGTGAAGAATATTTAATACATTTATACATTTCTCACTAATTGCTGATTAATAAATATATTAATATATTTATTATTTTCAAAATATATTTTACGAAATCATTTAGTAATTAAGGTGTCATTTGCTGCCTGTGTTCCTCTCTCCCTATCCTTTTCTCGATTAAAAGTCAAGCTTGAATTCTAGTAATGATATGTTAATTGCATCGGACGTGAAGAGTGCCCGAAGTCATGTAAAAGCATTCATTGAAAGAGCAACTGATTTACTTAAAATTGTTCCACTTTTGTATTGCAAAAGAGATTTTTATGAGAGTCGGGGAGAGAGTTAGGGCTACTTTAGTCGCAAATATAACAAAAAACTATAAGAGAAAAACTGAAAGCCTTTTGCAAACAACAGAGCCTTAAACTATCGCCAAACCATTTATATATCACTTTAAAAAGAGACTGCATTTAGAAGATTGTCTTTTCCTTTCCTAATATTTTTCAATAAAAAATATATTATATAACAACACGACTACAAACGAGATATATTGTTCTCAAATTTTACTTTTTTGAAAAAAATAAATAAAAATAATAATGAGATACTGTATAACAATATTCTTAAGCATATTTTTGAAGCACTGGTCATATATTTCTTGATCCGATGTAAGTCACGCGTCGTCTCACATATACAGTTGAGACCACTTTCTAACAAATGGAAAAAACTTTTGGGCATTTCTTTCTTTTTTTTGGTATATTTTTACGTATAGTTTATTATTATATAATAATAATATGAAATAAAATAAGAGATAAAACAATTTTTTATATTTTTTTGTGAGCGAATTATTCGCGTGTTTGGCTCCGTTCAGAAATGCCATAAAAACTACGAAACACTAAATGAATTGTGAATTGCATTCATCGACGCGAGTCATAAAAATTATTTAATATTTTATTATTGTCTACTCTTTTCAAGGCTCGAGTAGTTTTTCTGTACTTAAAAATTTGATGAGACTTCCAGTGCAAAGATTAGCAAAGTCACAATGACAGGGGCTATTTTGCTGAATTTTCATAGAATTTTTTATTTTTCAAAATTGAACAAAATTAAATATTTGGTCAAATTATTAATGGCATTAAAAATTTAAGTAATTTTATATAATTTAATATCATATATATGAAGTGGACATAACAATAGGTTCAGTTCAGGGGACTGTGGTTTTAGAAGTGTAACCTATCTGTAACCCCGTCTGCATCTCTGCTCGAAATGACTTTTAATCACTTTCTATGTGGTGTATAACAACTTAAGAATACAATAATAATCTTTATATAATAGACAATTTTAGTACTCTATTTAATGATAGTCCAAATAATATATCAGACTTTCGAAACTTTACACTATAATTCATTGTTCTGTTGGACAACATTTTATTCTATTTTATTTTATCCAACTTTTATGTCATCTTTAGTACAGGATTTTTCTTTACAATTGTTTAATGTTAAGTATTTCAAAACAATTTCGAGTAAATACTATTTTTAAAAACTAATACTTTAAAGTTTAAACGATTGATATTTTTTGATATTTTGATGCATTAATTCATACTTTGAAACGACATTATAATAAGTGAACCACAAGTGTTGAGAACATAAATTTATATTCAATTGAATTGCAAATTATATAATATTTAATGCTATTCATTAAATAATAGTCTCATTTGAAATTAAGATCAATTGAATTCAATAAAGGATTTCCAGAGAATAAAAATGAGTTTAACTACTGATCGGAACCACATTTCCATCATTTTGTGCTAAATTTAATTTATTTATTCGAAATGTAAATCATAGATAAACTACAGTAACGTCTAATTCGACAATAATTTTGAATCAATTCGAGTGTAACTAAACTCTTATGTAATACTAATAAGATTTGAAGTGATATCTAAATTTAGTGTTTCAAGTGATCCAAATGTTTATTTATTTATGCATAGATTCTGTTATACATTAGAATATAATTTCCTAAATCTAACAAATTGTATACATTTTTCCCAAAAGTAATCTAATGATTGATCACTGAATTTTGAGACAAATAAAAATATGTATCACTTTTTTGGTCTAACATTTAAAATATATATTCAAATGTATATATCTCTACAGTTCTAATTCAACTAATTGGTGGAACAATTATATTTTAGTATCAAAAATAAAAAGAGATATATTAGGTTTGACTGAATTAAGTTATAGTGAATTACAGCGAATATGAATTACTGAATAGATTGATTCGTAACTCGAATTAAGTTAAAAGCATATCCGCTATATTTTAATTATATGAAAGCATAATATTATCTACTAATGTCTGTTTAAATCCCAATAGAATTTTGTGTTAATAGTATTAATACAAACGCTATAAATACTACAAACAGGTATATAATTCACCTGATATTAGAGGATTTGACGCAATGTTTGCAAACAAGAGATAACGAGCAGTGAGTGAACAGAACTAGTGTTCGGAGCGATGGTTAGGAAAGTGTAACCACAGGTGAAAATACATAGACATCGAGGTATAATAGCATATATACGGGTAGAGAACACCCATAAATCACTTTAATATGAAGCCAAGAGTACGCCTAATCGTTTCGCCCAAATATGCTTAACTGACTTCATATTATATTTGGAGAGAATTTATATATTCAGTGTCACATTGACTGGAGATAAACCTTATATACTGTATATGTCCTGACTTTTAATGGAATTCATTTCAGTGATGGATACCAAACATTTTTTTACTGCTGGTTTTCTATAAAAGATATTACATTTACGAAAAATATGTCAATTCATAAATTGATATTTATGTTCAATAATATAAGGCATAAAAACTCGAATACAGAATAACTTATTATTATTCGCATTACATATGATATAAATATTTTAAATATTTTCCTATATTTTATTTGAGGCTTTTGAACAAAAAAAAGAGACAAAAATATCTTTGAATCACATTTTCTCTCTCATAAAAATATATATTCCTTTCGCATTAGATATATCGCAAAACGAATCACATATTCATTCAAAATATGATTTCAATATCTATTCACAATTCACTCATTTTTTAGCGGTTTTCAGTAGAAAATTATCATTTTTAGCGATAAAATGTTATTTTTTTCTACATTAGTCTTAGATATAAAGTATTTGAAGTCTGCTAAAAGTCATCTCTAATCAAATTACTGCTCATATTTTCCTTACTCTTAAAACTTTGATTTTATTAATGAATTTCAACAAAATTGCAAACAAGGGATTCGTTTGACTGCTTTTAGAGTTCACTTTACTTTTTGATAGATATTTCGTTGTATTTAAGCTGAAAGAGCATTCATAAAAAATATAAATATATAAAAAGTTGAAATAATATTTGTTGTCTAATCTCCAACTAAAATATAAATTATTTATTTAAAGTAAGTCCTGGGGCTCAATATGTATTAGCATTTCATGCATTTCCACATTCTCTTAGACTTTCGTGATTTACTATTGAGTAGAAAAAGAAATTTTTACTCAATTCCTAAAAAAATAAAAATAAATGTCAACCCAAAGGAGAAATTCGTATAATTCTAAGATTATTAGAACTAGCAGTTACTACAGTGTTAGCCCTGAATGCACGCCTCCATCCACCAAAATGCTAGTTCTGGTCTTTTTATGCTTGTCGTGGATCGAGTGTCAGAATCTGGTTGTGTTGTATATAACTGGAAGAAACTGTTTGGTTATATATCTAAATACACACACAATGTGTATGTAATGCAGTGTTGACTATATTCTGATTTATAACTCTGTTGTCTGTATTACACGCATTGCACACAACTGTGTATTCGTGTGTTTCCCACGATATGCTTACATCAGTTTCCCCTTCATTTGTATGTCAAGTAGTTTTCAGGTTTTAGGTCATTATATTCAAAGGTCAGGGGTTACAAACATGAGAGGTCAAGTCATGCGGAAAACTATAACACATGTGATAATAGGGAATAAGAGAGAAGAAGCTATCGCTTAAAAAATGATGTGAAAGTTCTTCTCCACTTGTATTGGAAGCAAATTTTTAGTAATAAAGCCCACAGTTATGGGAAATGTCGACAAATGTTCGCCTCATATACTCAGAGTAGAGACTGTACGACATCAACAGTTTAATAATAACACCCTTAGGATAGAAATAAGGCCATCAAATGTGACCCTTTATGTTATGCTTTATTGGCTTAAACGCACATATAATCCAATTGATGTAATAATTGTATACAATCTGTCCAAACACTGAACTATACTATAGTGTTATGTATTAATATGTGTTCAAACTTTAAATATGTGATCGATTAATATCATCATAACATCTGCCAAAATATATATATCGTTGTGAAGAAAAAAAAAGTCTTCAGAAAAAATATTTCGCTTAAAACTTATCCATTTTTCAGTTATTCACTAATTAGTTATTAACTCAAATTTTTTCTTCGCTTCAATACTCTTATGACTTGAGTAAAAATTAATGATTAAAGAAATTTCAAACTAAGAGTGGCTTTGGGAAAGAGAAAAAAAGAAGTATATTTTTACTTATTTTTAATGATGTTTCGAAAATAAGCAAAGAATTGGGTTTCTCTTCCGACTTAATCGCTATTATTGTTATTTTATGCTAAATTGTTATTTGAAATCTGCATACTTTGCATAGACCATCAATTTATTTGAGACTCAGTTTGAAAAACCTGGGATGCGATTACACAATGTGTGCACAATTACATTATTGACTTTTACTTATATTGGGGTTTTGTGGCTTTGACTTTCAATTTAAAACTTTTCATATATAAGTGCCAAATATGACAGAAGGCTTTATACAAAAATTTTCAGACTTTCAATAATTCAATTACTGTTGCAGTTGTTGGGGAAATGAAAGTTATTGTTTGCTTTGAAATTTTTAGTTACATTTTTCCCATACAAACCAATATTATGTCCATTTGTTCCCATAGAAAAAGTGCACTAAACTATTTATAATGCATTGTGTAGTGTAGATGAGAGACAATATTTCTAATATTTATTATTAGTATATTGAATAACACTTAACATAACCCAATCGATTAAACCTCTCCTCCACTTCTTCACACGACAGCATTCCATTGGGAATTGTGCGGAAAGGACTCACATATGGCCACTAAAAAGTTAACGCAATAAAAATGAAAATCAGTTTTTGAAAGACTGGGCTCTGCTTTGACTCAAATATATTTTTTCATATGAAAACTATGTCTGAAAAAATGTATAAATCCCTGAAAATATCAAATTCTCGTCTTTCTATTGTTTTATAAGTCAACATATATTATATGAATGACAGTTCACTTAATGGCACAGACATTCAACATCTGAGTGTCGCATACTTTTGGCAAATAATTTAAAGTTTAGAGTCGATGCCAACACATATGCAACAAATCGGATGCCATCTTCTAATCGCCTGTCATTTCTGTACGACATGTAATCCGTCGGCAAGTTTTTAATGTGATTGTGATTCAAGTCTGTGCTTCTCTTCACTTGACTATAAAGAGGCATAAGATAATCATCTTAATGGCGACACATGTTGTCCTCATATTTAAAATATAAGTTTGTTCTTTCTTTTTTGCGATTAAGTTAACAAAACAAGAGAAGAGATTATTTGGCCGAAAGGCAACCAAAAATGGATCAAAAGAAGAAATAATATTCTGTGAGAAAAGAATGTCGAAATAGCAAATGGTTTTTACTATTTTTATTGTCTACATATTCACGAAAAAATGGAGGAATGCATTATATGTGGCATTATATATAAAATTAGCTGAAATTCTGAATTTGAAAACAAAAAAAACAACGAAAAACATTAAGCGATAGAGAGATAATGTTTGAGAAAAAGAGAAAATTCTCGAGTAATCCATAGCTGACAACAATAGAATGCAGAGAATACTGTCAGCAGTTTTGTCCGTCAGTTTACTATCGGGATTATAGTTTACCTCTCAGTGCTGTGGCTGACAATGGCTAAGCCCACTATATTCTACAGTGCAATACACTTCAGTACAGTTAAGGAATTTTCTTCTTCTTACGACTTGGATTCCATTTATATATTATCACATTTAGCACTACTTCTTGCAGTTCATTCAATACATGTATTGCATATTCGAAACGATACTAAATGTATTTCGAGTATTGTATACGACGTTATAAACTAAGGAGAAAAGTACCGAAAGAAGAATGAAAGGGAGAGATAGAAAAGGATTTTTCAAAAAAGAAAAAAATTAAGTTTTATAAGGCGTTGACAGAGAAGTAAGAGTGAACTGTCTGTCTGTCTCGTGTGATACCGATCTAAGCCATCGCATCGTTAATCATATTAGAAATTCAATATTAAAATAACATTATTTTTCGCTCATTTTTCCTGAACTCACTTCAGATGACAGAATCAGATTAATATTTTTAATTCAGACCTAATTAATTGACATTTCTTCTATCTATAGAAGCGAAGACAATATACACTTTAGTTCAAAAATCTATTTTCCCAGTATTTGTATAAAACACAGAATTAGTTGTGTATTATTTGCCCGAAAACAACAGTAAAAAATAGAAAATAATTAGAAAACAAATTAATTATTTTTTGTCGGAAACAAAAGCCCTCTCTTTTCCATTCTCTCACATTTTGTTTGCATACACTTCCCAACGAAAAGAGTTGATTCAATTGAATGAGATTGAAATCAATGGTTATTTTTTTGAGGTCGGATCAGTTCAAAAGAAGTTAAACACACGTTGTCTACCGATTCAGAGTTAATATACTATACTCTCAACTCCAGAACTTACAGAATAAAAGTGCGTTAAAGTGCAGTATTTCTCATTTAACATTTGATGATAAAACTATTCGCGCATCAAATTCTCCTTCGCTTTGCTTTTCTTTCATTATATTTTGTGCTTCAATAGAGGCCAACAACAGCTCAGCGGCGATGAAAACGCCAAAAGGAGACGAGCGCTAACACTATGTAATGGCATAATAGCATCACTCGTTCCCACAACACAACCATTCATTCATTTACGACTGGGTTTCGCTTTCCCCACTTCTGTTGCACCTGAATATCATTGTAAGCCCTATTACGCCATATATGTTACGTTAATATTAGAAATATATATAAAAGAAAAGCAGAAAAGTATTTCATTTGTTAAACACTTGTTTCCGAATAAATGGTACAAAAAATGATGAAAAGATGAGACGATTGATGGAAAGAGAAACATAACTTCAGAGGTTCTTATAATCACTTCAATTCATATATCATATAAATATCAAAGTACTCAACGAAATACGTTTCTTTGTATTGGAAAGGGATAAACAGTGATAGTTAAAAAAAAAATTCTGATACAATAGACGGCATATAATGATATCGTTTTATTATTGAGTTAAGTCATTACAATTGTATACAATATATACAGAACTGCAGTATATGTTGGAAATCAGATTTTGTTTCTCACAGAACGACATTTGTAAGGATAATATCAATGACAACATTCAATCTAAACATTGAGTCCCAAAACATCTCTCTCTCTCCTCCCTCTCCCCATTCAGAGCTGGCAATTCTGCTGAGAACTGCTATTTTTAGTGCCTTTCCATTCACTCATTTGACGCAATTTCTATTAACAAAACAGTGGAAAAAGTGTTGAACAGAATCAGAAGAACGTATCGGAAAATCTCAAACCATTTGCAATAAAACACATTCAATACTACTTTACTAAATGAAAAAAGGACTGATATTTTCTATAAGTATTTAAAATGTGTCTTATTTTGCAAAATAAGGAATACTTTATTCAGATTTATACCTAATATTATATTCCGATACACAAAATACAAGATTAAGTGTTTATATTTATCGTTTAGTATAGTTTGAGTGCAAAAACGTTTTATTATTTTTCTAAACTTTAGAAATAAGAAGAAACATTTTTTTATTTATTTTTTCAAAGAAAAAATACTAAAAGATGTTATGTTAGAGCAAACATTTGCCGATAGTTTGGAAAATAAGCTATACCTCCCGCTGCAAAACTCAATCTTTTATTTCCCTTGTATTACATCGAAAATCTACAGAATCTTCTTTTTTTCTCTATTTGTTTGTGAGAAAAAATATATCCAAACAACTAATAAGAGACGAAATAAGTTTTTGACAAAGGCTTTAGAATTCATGTTTAGCTGTTGTGAACGTGCAATCAGTTCACTAATATTCAAATCTATGGTTTATTGCCATTGACTATCCTGTTTGTACACAATATACACTATTCGTGACAATGTATTACACAATCGGGAAAAAACTTGATTTTCTTCTAATAAGAATTAACCGGTCTTTGAGACTATACTGTGCCGAGCGCTGACAAAATTCTTATGAGATCTTTTGAGGCAATTTTGCTGATATTGATTGATTCGCCCTAAAAACGTCTCGACAGCAATGCATCGCTAAATACCGCTATATTTTTATTATATCATTCTCTATCTTACAGTGCAATGATATGAGATAAGAGTCAAACAATTAGAGCACTGCTTTAGGCGTTTAATTGCAAGATATCTTAGTTTTATTTGATGTATTAAACCCTGTATTGAAAAATCTTATTAAGCAATTAAAGCAAACTTGTTATACAATCTCTTATCTGAAAGACAATAACAGTGTTTTGTATTTGGTTTTCAATACAGAGTTATTGTTATGTAAAATATTTTGCTATTGTCTTAAGCTTTGAATTGAATAAAAGGAACATTAAAATGAATAATGATATTTCCCTGGCCTGACCTAAAATTCTTAGCTTTAAGTACTTGCGATATAAAAACAATTCGTAGTGTTTTGGAAAATCCAAAATCAAATATAACTTTTGAAAATTGATTCCTAAGCCTTAGGTCTCATAAATAAATAAGAATCAAAGCGAATAAAATACTGTGAGAAATAAAATCTGAGCAAAAATTACAAAACATTTTTACAAAACGAAAATTTCAAACACATTTTTCACTTTTTGTTTAAAGCTTTTGTTCGGCCGATAGGTTTAAGTATTAAAGTAAAGAATAGAAAAAAAGAGTTTTGAGTCGAATTTAAAGTATAGCTCATCAATGGCTCATCTAATGGCAAACATTTAGACTTTGACAACAATTTTAAAGCATTACTGATCCGCATATTCAGTGCATAGTATAAGTGAATATTATTCTAAACCAGATATGCACAGAATGTTTTAGCGCTATTGAAAGTTTCAAAAAATTGGAAACTTTACTTATCGTAATTTCTAGAACACCATTATATAGCATGCTATATTCATATAAATGGTTATTTAAAAACAATACTATTGGTGTCACCCCAAAAATCCTAATCCCAAAAAACCAAAAATTTTAATCCCATAAAACCTAATCCCAAAAATCCTATTTTATTTAGAAAAATTCCCAAAAATCCTAAAATAGATAATCACATGAAAAATGTTTATCAAAAACACGTTTTATTTGAAGT
>JAQFXN010000077.1:0-31459 GCA_034693365.1 Liacarus xylariae | reverse complement strand
AAATAAAACATTATTGATTAACAATATATGGACAAATAAAAACAGGATGGATATCGTATCCATTTTAAAATGATTCTCCACTGTATAAAATATATTCAGACTTGACTTTAATTAAGTAAAAGAGTTTTCAAATATATGAAAAAAATGATATCGTAGTCAATAATTTTTAAAGTTTAACTCAAAATATGACTGAAATTATAAAAAGTAATAAATCAACAAATAGTTTTCAAATAATCAAAAGTTCAGCAGAAAAGTCTCCAAAAAGTATTGAAATTGACTTTTAGACAAGAAAACGGAATGAGAAATAATTGTTTCGGAAAATAATTTTTAAACATTCAAAAGATTTATAATTAAATAAATACGGTAGTCAAAAAATTACCAGGAATATTAGGGCATAATTCTCACGCAAAAGTGTTTCTTTTATTTTACAATTCTGTTAACGCTTTGGCAACGAATGAATATTTAATTGTATCTCTTTATTCATTATCAGGTTATGAAAGATATCATACGATTGCAAATCCTTTCGACAAAAAAAAGACTCGTTATATAACACACGTTTGTATAGGTTTTTCATGGATTATCTCTATATTCATTGGTTTAATCCAATTATTTTTAGGTAAAAATTAGATTTTATCTCAATATAGCAATAGATTCCGAATAAATAATTAAACTGAAGCTATTTTTATATATTACTAAAGTTCCGGACACAATCACATATGAATTTTGTATGAGGTCCGACACACAAACCAGACATCTGGCCATGTCATACATAATAGCCCCTTACGGTCTCATTTGTTTCGCTTTGATTGGATTCTTCTATTCCAGAATTGTATGGTTAGTGAGAAAGCATTGCAAGACTACAAACACGACATTGAGATGTCCGCCCAGTGTCAGCAATATTACTGATCCGTCCACTATGTCGGGTCAGATTCACACATCAGATATACCTTCAATATTCGGTGAGATATGTGTTATGGACACTAAGAACCGTTCGCTCGGCAGACGTAGAATAGAAGCGGAAACAGCGAAACGGTCTCTGTTTGTGATCGCGTCCTTTACCATCATTGGACTACCCTATCCTCTATTGGTTTGTGTGGAAAAATTGCTTCATTCAGTCAATTACATAGACATATATCAGTGGCAATACTGTGCGCATACAATGTCATCACTATCTGCTGGACTGAATCCGCTTTTGTATGGATTAGCGAACAAACAATTCAGAACTGCTTTTTGTAGAATTTGCAGAAAATACTATAAAAGATATAAAGACAGAGTTCTCTTCGCGTATTAAATAAAATATTTTATTCAAATTAAAAGAAATCATAAATAAATTCAGTTTTGAAACAACTTTTTTAAAAAAAATGTTTCTAAAAGTTTGTCAAATAAGTAGACAATAACAGAGATTATATAAAATGGTCTATAGTTAGGGAGTCGGCCCTTATCTGCTGATATGTAGTCATTAAGGCGTATAGTATTTGTCTAAACATTTTGCAGTCGTGAACGGCGTGTGAAGTATTGGTTCGATCGAAGGGCTCTTCAATACAAATATGACATTTCCATTGCCACAGTTTTCCGTTTCCACTGTCGTGTTTGGCCACCAATAGTTGTCTATCGATGAGAGCGCCGGCCCTAACACTGATTACTTTGTCAAATGGAAAATATAAACTGAAATATTCCAGAAATTTGGTGAACAGTTCGCCCAAGTCTTGCCGGTTATGAGTCGTGAAATTAACTTTATTATAGTCTCCCAATCGAAGGACTGTCACGTCTTCGTCGAACAGTTGCGGATAATCTCTTTGCAGACATGGAAGCACTGGTGGATTACAGACATTCTGGAGAAAATAGATTGTCATCAATGAAATTGAATAACTCGTCAAACTCTTGTTGAACGCAGAGTTGATTCCGTTCTTTCGCGCCCAGAGTTTTATAGTGACTATAAGTGGTGCGACTCTGCTATCCATTTGAGAATAGATGTGCAATAAGTGAGTGTTTCTTATGGACACTATTCGGTTCAGATTTATGTTCACTTCAATACCACTCGACATCTCTATGAACTTGAGAATTGGCACCAGAGCTGGAATTACTTCCGGCTTTTCTGAAATGCCATTCGTTTCCAGTGTTTGTCTCAACTCTTCCAACTTTGCCATCACTTTAGTCTTGTCCTCATATGACTTATCGATCTTCTGCTGCGAGTCATATATTATAAGACAGAGATCAGTGTCACTGGTTTTGCTTCCGAGACCAGTGAGTGAAGAGCCGATCAGATATAAGTCGATCTTCTCTTTCATAGTGTTGGACAGCAATGAATAGATCCGTTGTCTCAGTTCTACTTTCATGTCATAAACCTGTTTGTTCTGTCGCTTCTTTTGGTATAAATTAAAGATTAGTTGAGAGAGAAGTGGAGTTCCATTGACTACACTCGACGGCAGTTGACTCACACTTAACGGCCTTTTCTTTGTGGCCAACACTGTATTCAAAAGCATAACGGCTTGTGATTCACTGATTGCTGTCATTAACTCCTCTCTATTGACCAATGCGTTCAGAATGAGCTCCACTTTAAACGGCAGGTGTTTTAGTAAACACTTCTGAAATAACTCTTTATTGCGATTCAAATCTTTTAAATCATTTATCAATCGTTCGATGCATTCGATATCAAATCCCAATATTATATTGAATTTGATTTGATTCACGAACGCACTGTTCAATTGTCTGCGCGCGCTATCTCTGTACTCAACCACTAGTGCCGACTGCTTTGCCAATTGGTTATGGGTTGCAATCAATAAGTTGTTAACTATCTATAAGTATTTATATAATTTACAGTATATATATGTATGTCTTTCACCAAATCGGAATCGACCTGTACTACTAGTTATAAGCATTAGGCTATGGTTTACTAATCAAGTCGATTCTGATTTTATAAAAGACAGTTACATATTTGTAGTGTTTTATTGTAATTAAATAAATTAAAATTTGTTAATAAAAAACTTACTGAAGAAATGTGATTAAAACAATTTAAGAACGAAACAAAATTAAGCATTATCAATTCCAATTAGTATATTCTTCTATTCGAGTAAATTTCTAATAACACTAAATGGAAATCTAAAATAGTTTTATTAAATTAAATAAACAAAAGTACTCTCATTGAACCAAACTATTAATAAGCTATAACTCAATCTCAGGAGTAACCTGGTCTATTCTCTTTTAGTCTTATGATAATACATAACTGATTATTTAGTTGTCATTTATTTAGTAATCGATAATAATTAAAATCAACAGTTGAATCAAAGTCAGACTCCGAGTTTAGATTACAGGGTTGAAGACAAGTCTGAAGAGTAATTCTACGTAATGGTACAAAATAACTTGTTTATTTTAACTTAACTATGATCTCAAGAAATCCAACTATTATAATATGACACCTTGAAATAAATTCTTATAATGAAACATCATCTCTACTAATGTGTCATGCTAAGTTTTTATTCAATACTTGTAAAAAAAGCTTAAGAAATTATATCAAAAGTAAAGTTAAAATATATGCAGGCATTTAAGTTCAATCCAAAAACATTGAATGAAAAAGTGCAGTTGTTCACTATTATAATCACACTTGAGTATTCTTGGTAAAAGATTGATAAAATGACTTTCTAATACACAACAAGTAAGATTCTCAGAACCAGACCGTACATATTATATGGGTTTCAGGCGATAACATCGCGAACTTAAACATAGCGGATAAAACATGGCATGACTAAAATATGTATTAAACAATAATACTTGTGAATTCAAAATAAAAATGTGGTCTTAGATATGTACATATTGTGACCGTCGGGCTAACAGGAGGTGCAGAAGATGTGCAGGTGCTAACTCGATTGCAGCCAGTGTTTCCTAATTAACATAATTCTGTTGCACAAGAATCAATAGATAAGACAACTCGGGTGTTGTTCAAAATAGAATTAGAGTTAAATAAGAATTCAAAGAACTTTATTATAAGATAAAACAAAATTATGACAACTATTAGTTTTGGGTTCTGTAACTGAATTGAAGTAAAAAGTTATAAAATTAGAAATAGTTCTGTTGCTGAGAGGAAATGAAATCAATTATAATTCTTTCTAAAGTTTCAGATTTTATTAACAATCAGTGACGTGATCTAGAGGGTTTAATCTGATAAGATTTTGAAACTTAATCATATCAACTATTACAAACTCTATATATTTCAATGGAGTTCAATAGAGTTAGTATTAGTAAATGTGATTAAGTTTCAAACTCTTATCAGATTAAACCCTCTAGATCACATCTCTGATAGCAATAAGAAAACTATTTGTTTTAGAGACAGGAAAATCAGTTTCTAATATCAAGAAATGCAATAGAATGTAGACTTCAGTCTCAATATAATAATCCTTATTTATTAAAAAAAGCCCAGAATACCCCCTATGATTTTTGCCGGATACCCCCCTCCCCCTTATAGCAATTTTTAGAAAACGGCGCCTTCAGACTTGATTATAATTTGTTTAAATTCTGTTAAATTCTTTTAGAATTAGTCGAAATTCTGTTAATTTACGTCATTTTAAATCAAATTCTGTAAGAATTTGACGATTGGGAAGTACCCTCTCTCCTAGACCCCCCTGGCCAAATTTGCGACATCTCAGGCCGGAATACCCCCTGGTTTCTCGAAAATATCACCCCCCTTGAGATTCCTTCCTTTCCCCATCCCTGCTCACAAGTGCTAAAATTCAATTTATATAGCATTCAAAAGAAATCCAGTGAATTAGCACTAAATTAACTGATCTATTCCTAAATCAGAATTGAATTAATGTAACTTTATTAATTTTTTCATGTGAATTTTTAATATTTTGTTGTTTTTCAATTTTGTTCTAATTTGTTAAAAAATACCACATTAGGGTATAGCGAAAGGTAGGTAATTTTGAAATATTATCCTGCATTTGACTAAAGGAGGACCACAGACATGCACTTTTCAGTCTCAGCTCATAAATAAAGTCAGGGAAGTATCAAAATTCAAAAAGACAAGTCTTTATTAAACTAGTTCAAACTATAATTCGTTGACAGATATTCACATGAAATTTTTTAGAAATGAATTTTCACTTGATTACATAATTAAATTTACCACACTCCTTCCTTTGAACATTTGCTAATTTTAAGAATATCATTAAACTTTGAGATTAACTCTAATAATTGCTTAATTGTGTTTCGTTATTAGAAACTTGCTGATTATTTGCTAATTTCAATAATATTAGCATGTAACTTATTACATCCTATTATGTTTATTGTGTTGAAAATTTATGCTTTTTCAAACAAATCAATTTTTTAATATCATGATGATATTCTTAATCAAAATCACAATTTTTTAATGACTCATTTTTAAAATGTATTAATTGTGTGAATTATTCCTTTCATTTCACAATTTTTTATCACACAATTACTCAAAAGTTGCACTCTATTGCAGAAATCGATGTATTATTCATATTATTTGACTAACACTTGCTATTTTTGTATTCATAAGATATTAGAGTATATAGATTATTAATACTACTCCATTCATTTCATCTCAGGGGACATTTTGCAGTTAAAACCTAGTGATCCAAAAGAAATTAATATGCGATTACAGACATGTTTAACATAATTTCAATAATGATAGTCAAAATTTAACATATTTTGATCTTTTGTATAAGAATTTTACAGAAAATTTTTCAATGCCTACAGAATATTCTGTCTTTTTGGAAAGAGTGACGTATTGGAGCTATTTCTGCAAATTCTTTTTTTTTGGCAGGGAGAGAGATGACTGATTATCCTGGTTGTACCCCTTTCTGACCATATCTAAATTTAAATTAATTGAAAAGTTTTTAAAGACTGATATTAGTCTTAAGATTACAGTATTGACAGTTTTATATTAATTTTAAACATAATTTAGTATTTTAATTAATATTAATCGATAAGCTCTTGAAATGTTCTTGCGAAAAAACTAATTATTGATTTAAAAGTCTAATTATAATTACAGGGGTAGCAAAGTTCAGGTTCAAAGTCAAGAGAGTATTTTGGTAAATAAGGTGAAAATGAGGAAAATTTGGATAAAACAAACGGGTGAATAATATAAAAATTTCCTTACTCCTAAAAATCAGTGGGCTATTTAGGTTATACCCCCCCCCCCTTGGATACTTTGATAAGAAAAGCATATAAATATAAAGCACATAATAAATTATAACTTAATATTCTTTTAATTTTATAATTTAGAAATATATTGTTTTAAACAAGCAACAATCACAAATCTATAAATAATAAAAACTAATTCATAATTATTTTCGAAACCAAACGTTTGCGATAAATATTTCTTGTTTTTGATTTCATAAATGAAATGCAATTTTGCGACAAAATAATCAGAAAATTAAAAAAAACATCTAAATTTAGCACAAGTTGTCTCTGAAATGCATGAAATATATGAATTGAGTACAACAGACATTCATTTAGTGGTATATTATTTTTCTGACTTTCAGAGTGTATTCTGTTTTTGTTAATTTAGAAGATTTTCTATTTAGAATTGATAAACAAGTTTATAAAATAAAAGCCATAGTTTAAGTGGGAGTTTATAGACATTATTTGTAAATTAGGATAATATGTATACACTCTCTGTTAACTCATATAATATATTATCGATTTTAATAACCATTCATTCTATGATCGAAACAACTAAAGAGTAAATTAAATATTTAGAAAACATATTTTTTTGTCAATTTAATGGAAAACAAATATTTATTTATAAACATTAAATATTTCTCAATATATTGATTGATTTTTTGTCTTCAAATAAATATTTATTTAATTTTTACTATAATTTAATTTAAGTTTGTACTGAAGGCAAGATTTTCCCCAGAGATACCCATAGACTTTGAAACATAGTTGTCGGGATATATTCGAAGATTATGATGGAAACAATTCTTTACATTGTTTTAGAATATAAGCTAATTTCAACCTTGATTTTCCAATAGTATAATACCAATAATTGTAAACTCATTTTCACAGAAGTCTAACAGAATTCAACACTATTTCAAAAATTGTGGCAATAATTTAAAGATCTTTGATAGACAACAGCATATTTTTAGTGATTTCAACAGAATTACAGATTAATTGCTGAAAATTTTACGCAATTTAGAGAAATATTATTCACATCTGAGTGAGTCGATTGGGTTAGTATAGCACAGGATGTGACTATTTGAGTATTTTAGCATCGTTGATTTTTCACTCACAAATGTTCTATTAATGAATAAATGTGTATAAATGTGTAAAAGCCTAGAAATGACAAAACCATCTGAAAAATTTTAATCATTAAAATAAATTTTTTATTTAAAATGTGCTCTTTATTATCATTTTATACTCAAATGACGTATTGAGTACTGATATTCTGGTGTTTCGTGTATTTAAAAGAATTACAAAAGGATTGTAAAATTATTAAAAGTAATGTTTTGTTGTAACATATCTTCTAAACAAACCGTCTTTTGATTTGATTAAAAATGACTTAATTTAGAACTCAATTTCAAAAATGCCTTTTAATTATTAGATTAGATAATAATATTTCCAAAAATAGAGAATTTCGATATCGATATATCATATAATTATATAGAAATTATCTCCAATTACTTTAAACGCTCTTTAGACTCAACAAAAATATATAATTTTATAATATTATATAATTTAATGCTTTTGTTTTAAAATATGTTTCGAAATTCGATTACAAATACATTAAAAATACATTAAATACAGATTCTATAAGTAGGGGTGGCCAAAGACCTCAAAGTCAGGGATATATGAATACCCTACACTCATAGTCATAGGTGGGTATAGGGAAAAATATTTTGCAATTGTCAATTTCTTGCAGAATTTAATTAAAAATGAAGAATTTTAACAGAATTTAACAGAATTCAGACAAATTATGATAAATTCTCTAAGAACTTTGGGGCTGTTTTCTCAAAAATTCTAAGGGATATTGTTTTTTCTTCTTCACATGGGTATGTACTTTGGTAATTATCTAGAGACAAGGAGTATTTTGGCTATACCCCCATTGGCCACCTCTACTATAACAGAATATACTATTAAACACTATTATAGTCTAAAGAAAATATTTCAGATGACATTAATATTGCACTTAACGTCCAGAACATTGTTGAAACGATACTATAGCAGCTCACCTTGATAATTTCCAAAATACCCAGAACTTTAGTCCGAAATAGTTAACCATGAATAGTCTAGTGTTTTAACATATTTTCACTCAAAAACTATTGGATCCCGAATTCAAGAAGAATAAAAAGTTTCGAAAAGACCCTTTGCTGAGAGAGTTAGTTTGGTTATACATTATCAACATGCCTTGTCCTAATAAAAGAAACCTCTTAAAGTTATCGATAATTAATAATACAAAAGAATTTTATTTTTATTTTAATTAAAATATAAAACAATTTTTCTTATCATTATTTCTTTTGTGTTTTTAATCAAACAAAAGAAACGAATAAAATTAAAAACTAATAAAATATAGCGACTGAATGGCGCGACAAAACTGGTTGGCCTCGCAGTTAAATACCGCTTATTTCCTAATTATACAATACATAACAAATAGTCTATAAAAACATTAAACTATATTATTATTTCTCTGCTTTAAAATCTTTTTGATAAAATTCAATTTTTTTACCAGGATAATAAACCATTTAAAATAAAAAGTAATATTTATTCAATTGAATGCATAATTAAACTGAAAATATTTCTATAGTTTTGTGATTCATGTTTTATAATTCGATATTATTGTTGAATTATTATTATTAAATTGATCTTGGACAAGTTCTTTTCAGTCTATTAAAGTCGTCTTGGACAAGCTCTTTTCAGACAGGGTTGGTTTACAATGCGGAATATCTTGAAATAATTATATTTTTTGAAATAGACACATATTTACACATATTGCCAAAGGAGGGAGAGATCTGTTTAGATTTAAAATAAAAGTCCTGGCATTTTGCGAATAAAAATGCTATTTACCATGTAGTCATATTCTGTGTTTCTGTGTGGGGTATTTCTAAATTGTTAAAGGGTATCTCAAAATTGCTACAAGTTATTTCTAAATTGTTGAAGGGTATCTCAAAATTGCTAGGGGGTATTTCTAAATTGATAAAGGGTATCTCAAAATTGCTACAAGGTATTTCTAAATTGTTGAAGGGTATCTCAAAATTGCTAGGGGGTATTTCTAAATTGTTGAAGGGTATCTCAAAATTGTTAGAAGGTATTTCTAAATTGTTGAAGGGTATCTCAAATTTGCTAGGGGGTATTTCTAAATTGTTGAAGGGTATCTTAAAATTGCTCTTTTTTCTCCTTCACAAGGGTGGGGGTATTTTGATGATTTTTCGGAAACAGGAGGGGTAATATTGGCTATACCCGATTTGCACATCTCTAATTACCCTGTTTATTGGTATATAATGCGCGCATTATCTGAAGAAAAATTTTTTTTGATAAAATTTAAAGGTACGAACCTAAACGATGAAGCATTATATGAAAGAAAAAGATAATCTTTTTGAAATATTTTTAATCTTAAAAAGTTTAAATAAAATTTGTTATTTCAACCTAATTAAATTATTTGCCATTTCTCGTCCTTAAAAATGATATTATAATATCATATCCTTTATAGGCAGATTTCCTATCATTAAGAACCCATGTATTGAGTTTAGATTAAAATGTCGGCCAATATAGTGTTAAAGTCATTAGAGTTGTCCCAACAGGATCCAATTTGCGTTTAGTTGTATAAGAATTGAGCAATTTTCACATTTAATAGCGTCGATAGCGTTTAATAGCATTTAATAACTTTAATATAAGTGTAAAACAGAGGATATCCAAGTGGGTATAGCCTAAGTACCTCCCCTGAGTTTGAGATTTTGCAAAATACATCCTTGACTTTCTACATTGCAGTAAAAAATTTTGATTTTTAGCTAACTTCCCCTTCCCTTTGTATCTGTCTAATTTTGAAAAAATCATACTCCCAATTTGAGAAATATTTTCTTAAAATACCACACCTAGAATATACTCTCCTCTGAATCGGCCGACCTTGGCTACCGCTGGTGTAAAGAATATAGAAAAAATATTGGTAAGAATATACTATTTATTAACATTTATTTGAATGGCGTGAATGAAATTTTAAGTTTTATAATTTTAGTGCGCATTAACTGAGCAAAAAACATAAATTTTAAAAATATCATGTGCGCATTATATACCAATAAGCATGGTAATATTATCATAACTGCATTTTGAAATATAATACTTTTAAGATAAAGGTAGAAATTAATATTGTTTAACAAAAATCTTAACATTTTAGAAAATGCAGAATATTCGCCGAAACTTAAGGATAAATTAATTTGTTTGTAGACATTAATGAGTCATTAATAATGACTAATAATTTGTAATAAAGTTCAACTATTTTGCACAAAAGTAATTCGGCAAAAATTAACAATAATTTACAAGAATCGTTTTGATATTGGCATAATTCAGGGATAAGGAAAAAAGAACACACACTTTGTGATTTTAGCCAATACACCCCAGGTTGCTCGCGAGGCCTATAGCCGTTTTTGGAATATTCTGTAAAATTCTGTCTAACTTCTTAGTAAAATAACAGAATTATTCAGCACATATAGAATTAGCCGATATTCTGTTAAATTATGTCAAAAAAGTTACGCATTTTTAATTAAATTCTGAAAGAATTTGACGATTGCAAAATATCCCACCCAATGCCCCCTCTGACTTTGATACTTTTATCAATACCCTATTCCCCCTCTCTCTGACTTTTCCACTTTTGCGTACAACTATAAAAGAGGGGTAGAGCCAGTATTACAAAATATTGATCTTTAAAACATTTGCTTTTAGTAGAGATCTAGTTGTGAGTTTGGGTCGTTCGGCATTTCGCCTCTAAATTTCATCAATTGCATTTTAATTTTAGATCTGATTGAACATTTCGCTTGGACTGCTCCCCTTCAAACAGTCTTCAGTACCGTTTTTCCAAAATAAAGTCAAAAATAATTTGAAAAAATTAAATATCAGTTTAAATGTCAATTATTTCAATAAAAAAAATCATTTTAAACCTGTTTTAGGGCACATTTGGTCATTTATAAACGAAAATTCTACACAATAAAGGGTCACACAAATCATTTTGTGCTCTTGTCAAAGAATATGGGTTGAGTGTAGTATTAAAAGGGTACACAGTTATTACCAAAAAACCCTTTTCTTATGATATCTGATAACTATGCCTGTGACATTGGAGCAATCTCAGAGCATAGCATATTATTTTATACACAGAAAATAATTTTTTTATGTAAATTAAAAAAATTAAATTTAAAAATATTAACTGATCCAATTATCATCTAATGGTCAAAATGACTGGATTACTGGAGTATTCGGAGTAGTTTGGAATCACTGAATTTATGTCTCTCTATTCTATATACTGCAAGTAATTGTTAGATTTACTTGTTTAATATTATACAAAACTTCGTTGGATATATTCGAATTAAAATTACTTTTAAAATAATTGTCTTAAAAACATGATCTTGTAGTTCATTCTATTTATGGACAGGTCATTAGAACTTTTATAGAAGTCTCAGTCCTAAATTGTATATTCCAGACCAGACAATTCAATTAATGTCTAAGATATTTAGAAAAAAAATTTAAATACAAAGAAAGTTTTTTTTAAAATATGAATCTGGAATAATGTTATTTGGTTTAATGTCTCAGAATAGCACATGTCGTGTTTGATCCGTTTGGAAAAAAATATAAAATGATATTAATAGATAAACTAGTTATCAATTTGTTATATAAGCTAAAGTGTTATATTAGAGTCAACTTTTTCTCTACTTCTTAAGAACTTTCCTTTTGAAAGAACGGGAAGAGTTGGGATAAATATTTTAATTAAATATCAAATTAAAATCAATCAACATCTTTTCTTTAAAATGGTTCACAATTTCAAATAAGGCTAGTTATCAAGTTAATGAAATTTTAGATATACAGTAATTGTATTTGCATTAATATAGACTACAAAAACCCAAATGTAATTAATGTAAAAAATAAACCCATAAAAATAGTCACATTAGTTAATGAATCTTGGTAAAATCTAAATGCGATAAATATTTAATTTATATTATTAAAAGTTTGAAGGGGATTTTTTAGGTAAATCTTATTGAAATATCTAATGGGAAAGAAGGGTATGGTCTGATAACTTCTGAGAACCTGTAACTCTATTTTGCATTAAGGCTTGATTTTCAGACTCATTAATAATTGTAATAATGATAAGAAGGCGTAACGAATATATACGTCTTTTGAAGTCATATTCTATTTGTATTTTAATTGAAATTCAGTTTTTTATAATAAATTTCTCAATTAATGTGTTAACCCTTTTTCATTTTAAGGGCTATGAATAAGAGATGCATTTCATTGTTTTTTCACAATTAATAAAAGAAGTAATAAATACTAAGTGTACGAAATATTCTAAAGCTAAGACATAAAACAACAGATACATGAAATTTCTAAAGTGGATTTTGTAGCCCTATTGACCATTAGTTTGGCTATAAATTTTACCCCTCTGACATATTTATTCTTGAGACCTTCAAAAACACCTTGAAAATGCATTTTTTATCAAAATTGTTCAATGTTTGGATATTTTTTATTTCACAACGAAACCATTGGAGATATCATTTAAAACATGCCCCGTGCAATGAACAGTTAGTGGGGCCGATTTTCACCACTGGACGTTATTCTGTTATAAACAAATCAAGAATAGCATCATGGTTTATGAATTAAGCAAAAATAATTTCAAATGCGCTATTTGAATTTATCCCAGAAACGCTAGAAAAGTTAATTTTGCAAATTATTATCAAAATTCATTAATTTAGTTTCCCCTTAACATTTCTTTGAGGGGATTATTTGTTTTTCACATTAGTTACAAAATGGTCCTGAGGTAAACGGTCTCAAAATTCAATTTTTTGTCAATTGTAAAAACTTGCTAACACGACTTGTTTAAAAGATTATAGAATAAAGACGAGATATGTTAAGGGGGTAAAAATTATAACCAATTCTAACGGATAGTAGGGCTATAGAATCCACTTTAGAAATTTCATGTATCTGTTGTTTTATGTCTTAGCTTAAGAATATTTCGCACACTTAGTATATAGAAATACTTTAATTTTTATTAATGCAATAAAACACAACTCGTGTGCGGATTTTTCCACACCATTAGCCAAAATGTTCTAATGTGTGACTATTAGTGATTGAAAAGTTTTCTATGTATTGAATTCTCGTGTTGTATATAAAAATAACTAAATTCTCAGTGCATAACACATGCGGTTGTAATCTATTATCTAATCTGTTATATAATTAAAACTTAAGAATATTTTAATTATATTTATTTGTAATTAAATCTTGTATTTTAAATAAATAACTTTTCATATCAGCCAAGAATTTATTCGAAAGATTCCAAAAAACTTATATCCAAAACATTAAACAATTTCAAAATAAAGTTATTGAAAACATTATAATTATGACGTATTTTATTTAAGACGCGACCAATACTTTGCCTAATTTCAAGGTCTGACTCGTGACTGAAAAAACTGATATTAGAGAAAAAGAAATAAAAAGAAAGATATTATTCGAGTGCAGGAGTCATAAAGACGGGAGAGAGTGAATGGAGAGAGATTGGAGAGGGAGAGAGAGAAAGAGAGGCATTGGAAGCATAAGGAAAGGGATGCATAGCTAAGTTAAGAGAGGGCATAGAGAGGGAGTAAGAGGGAGGGGGAGAGAGAGAGAGAGAGGGTGTAGAGAAGTGAAGGCGAAATAACTCTAAAGTAGTGAAAAGAAAGTTATGAATTGAGGAAATAATTCTATGCATTGACTCCAAAACTATTAATATAAAACCTAAATATTCTCAAAACCGAGTTTCGTATTGAGTAATCATTGAGACGGCGACTGAACGGCGACTTTGAAGGCATGCGATTGTAATTATCAAATAATTATAAACACAATACATGGTATCAAAGAGTTAAAGAGTCTGACACAAAGTTTTTTAAATGCCATAAAATGCGCAGAAATCAAATAAATCTTTTAAATACTTTTGTTTCAGTTTAGTTCCGTTTAATTATATTTGTTTTAAACGATAATTATTGTCAAAAGTGGTGATAAAAATAATCTCTAAATGCAATGCAGGAGTAATAATACAGTTAATCCCGGTTATAGTGAACTGAGTCGTAAATTCTTTGGTTAACTTGATTTTGTAAAAAAAGGACCGATTGTTGAAATTCAAAGTTTCAATGTATTTGATTCTTAAACTTTTATAGAATATACACTCCTGTACTCCTGTCCCACGAAATATTTAGAGGGTTTTACGTGTTTTAAAGTAATTATTTTGTTTTAGGAATTATTAATTACTAATTGATTGGCAATTATTTGCGAATTCAGATGACATCATAAATAAAGTATAACTTGTAATACAATTAGTTATCTTAAACTAGATATCAATGAATGACTTAATAAATGATAAAAAAAACTTATATTTAGACTCATTATTCACTATAAGAGTCTCTGATCTGCAAAACCTTAAGTCCTGTTATATACAGTTCAGTATATAAAACGAAACTTTTTTATATAAAAAGAAAATAATTCTTATGTTTTAAAAGCCTTTGTATTTAATTAATCAAAATTAGTTAAAGTTTTTATAGCATTAAATGTAACACTTTTTAGTGTACAAGTTGGACGAGTATTTGTGCGCATAGATGTCAGCACAGGTAGGCGTGTGTGCAAAGGTTAGACAACTGGAATTACTGGTAGATCTACTAAATTATAATACAGAGTGAGTGCGAGTGCTAGTGCTGTGCGTATTATATACAGTAGGCTATACTGTTGTGTTGTGTGACTGGTATTGCTGTAAATGTAATTCACAACTCCTCTCGTATTTGTATTAAATGATTGGTTGTGTTGTGAATAGTAGTGCAGTGAATGAGTGCACAAACGCAGTGAAACACAACAGAACTGAAGACTCTGTGAGAGTGAGTGAGACATACGAACCAAAGACAACAAATGTCAGCAAATGATGTGAGAGTCGGCACAACAGACACACACAAACTGACGATAAGGGAGGACATCACCGGTCGGGTTGTGGCCACTCTTGTGCCACAGGACTCGCCGATCAAGAGCTGCACAGATATGGTTCCACTCATGTCTACCAATGAGACCGACAGTGAAAACATTGTCAACAATAGAGACATTAAAGACATTAATGCAGATAACGTTATGCTTGACATTGATCTGATTGATAGGATCACTGGCCAGAGTGGGAGTGACCACAAGAACAATAAGAACAGAACTGTGATAAACGAGTTGAGGATTGGGCACTCGATTTGTGACACAATTAATGCTCAAACCATTTGCGCCAATAATAATGATATCAACGATAGTCTAAACAATTGTCTAAATATTTGTGATTCAAATGAATTCAACAAAGAGTCTGAAGACGACGCGGAGGCGGCAGAAGAGGAGGAGACGGCCCGAGACAAGTCACCCGATGGCCGCTTCCTTAAGTTCGAAGAGATAGGTCGGGGCTCTTTCAAAACGGTCTACAAGGGTCTGGACTCGAGGGACGGCGTCGCAGTCGCCTGGTGTGAGCTCCAGGTCTGTCCACTTAACCTCTCTCACCCACTCCACTCTATCCACTCCACTCAACCACTCGTTCATTCGTTTCACTTTTATTTTACACTCTATTTCTCTCATTAATTAACTTTTATTTTAATGTTATATAACTTTTTTTGTGTCATATTATCAAAGCCTAACATATTATATAACTTTGTTGTAATCGATTATTTAATACAGTATTTTATTTTACTCTAATTTATTCTATTTTGGTATTTCTGTCACAAATCGTGGGTCTGTTTGACATTTCATTAGTCTATTTGATGAGAGTTTGCATTTTTATTGTTTTTTTGATTAATTTCCTTTAATTGACTTATAATTGAAATCTAATACAAGTTTTCGATTTTATTGCTACTCAAACACAAGTGATTCACTCAAACTTATTTGTAATTAATATTAAATTAGTTATCCATAGTGTATGTCTGAGCACATTATAATAGACCAATTAGTGGCGAATAATTGTAATCTATTGGTGTGTTTGAGGTTTATATCTTTTAGTCTTAGTCTTTGACCTGTTATTAATGCCAATCAAATTAGATGCCAATGTCCTTGAGTTTAGACACAGGCCTAAGAACGAGTTTTAATTTTTTGTTTTATACCTCCCTTTCTCTCAAAACTTCAAAAAAGTCTGAGTCAATGTTCGCATCGATTAAACCAACAAAAAAATAATAATAATTTTTTCTATACTAAACATAATTTCCTTTTTCTGTTGATATCATCCTTTAATATATTATATTCAGAGCAGTCAATGAATCCCTCACTCGAACTGTCTGTGCATTAGTACTGAAAGGCAGACAAAACAAAACAAATCCTACACTTAATGTCAATCCATTATATTATTATAATTAACAGTATTTTATTTTCTATTTATTTCCCTGTTTTTTCACCCATTCATTCATTCATTCCTATAATCCTTTGAACCCTCGCATCGAAAACAAAGTGCAAAAGAAAAAGAGAAACAAAACAAACAAAAAAAACCGAAATTAATGTTTATATATTTGACTGAATTTTCAGGAGAGACTAAACCGAAACGAAAGACAGCGTTTTCGGGAAGAGGTGGAGATGTTGAAGGGATTACAACATTCCAATATCGTTCGCTTCTATGACTATTGGGAAGTCAATACACAAAAACGCAAATATTTAGTTCTCATAACTGAGTTGATGACCTCCGGAACACTTAAAACGTATGTCGAAAACTCATTCATATTTAGTATTCAAAACAACAACAAAAACTAATTTCTAGAAATCATCCTTTTTTTCGACTTAAAATTTCAAAAACTTTGCATTCATTTGCTCTTATAGTCTGTGATTCACACAAACTTCAAAAATAAAAATGATTTATTTATCCATTAATTTAACTTTTATTTTGAATTGATTTCAAGACTTTTGGAAATTTTTTGCTTGTTTGTTTGGCTTTTATCGTGATTCTTTTTTCTTGTCTGCAATTTATGTGATATTTCTCGTCTTTTTCTTTGCAATCAATCTTTGATTTATTTTTTTTTGTCAATTACTGCTAATATATTAATATTATTATAAAAATAATTGCTATCTCTTTGAATGTTTGTTCAGACAGTAATTTAATTAGGATTTGTCTAATTCCTCGATTCCTTTATTTGATTTCTCAATTCTATATATTCTTATCAATTTTGGAAAGAGTAATAGTATTGCTGTCACTAAAAAAAGTGTGTTTCGCTCAGGAAAACACATTCTAATAAACGTCAATACTTTTGTTAGAATATATAAAAACTCTTTTCATATTTTAGAAAACCAATAGATAATTGGATTTTTCATTTCAAGATTCAAATTGTAGTTAAAAAGTATTGACGTTTTCTATTCAATTAACAGGAGTTTAGTTTTCTATAACTTAACTATCGATAACTCTATTTTGGTGTCACTCGAAAAGTCCAATTGGAATGGTTTCAAAACAAAATACCGATTCTAATCATTAGTTTTTTGTTTTGTTTTAAAGTTTTTTGTTGTTTCTATTCCTTGAAAAATATATATTTATTTCGAGTAAATATAGATTTTGATCGAAATTTTTGCATTCATTTCCTTTGAAACACTAATTCTATATTAATTTCGAAAATCATTGACTTTTTTCGATTCATTAATTAATATTGAATTTAGTTTTACAACCAATCGATTTGTTGTTTATTTTTAAAAAAAACTAGATTTTTATTTTAAAAAATCTCTTTAATATTGCTATTTATTCCGGAATTTTCCGTTTACTCAATAACCCCTTTTGTTTAATTGCCAAATAATTATTTCTATATTAATACTAATTTATTATAAGACTAGACTTCCTTTTTTTTAATTAAAGACTTATTTCGTATAATTTATTTTCCAATTAAGAAAATTATTTTCAAATTAATGTTAAACTAATTTAATAAAAAATAATTATTTCTTTTATTCAAAACTATAAATATATTTGAAGTTGACTTTTGTTTCCATATCGTATCGCATATAAGGGTCTATTAGTCTCTCAAATATAACTTATATTACTTTTTCAAATGGTTTTCTCGAAACCTAAAACCTATTTTCGATTCTTTTTTTAACTTTTGATATCCTATTAGAGGAGTCGACAGTCGACTCGACACTAAACTAAATGCAATCTATGTTTCCAATGACTCACAACAAGTCTCGAATTGATTGGAGAAGTTTTTTATATATACTTCACTCAATTTTACAACAATTTTATTGATTCTCTACAAAACGAAAAAAAGAAAATATAATTTTGACAATAATTTCCTTTTTTAAAAACAATTAATTACAATGTTTTTTTTATAGTTAACAATTCGGGTGTATTTATAGAATATCTATTAATTTTTACTTATCTCATGAAAATATTAGTTTTTGGAGTATTGAAACATTTAATTTAGTGCCAAATGTTTGCATAAGACTTAATGCACAGCAAATCCTCGAATCCTTTAAGTTTGTACACTTGGGTTAGTTCGACAAATTCGCCTTTTAGTTGTTGTCAATTATGTATTTGACAGCAATTTTTTTGTGTTAATTATCAGTTCATTTAACGACCAATTAATTCGTTCGTCATTTAGTAATCATTTCTAAATATTAATTATTTATTAGTATTTTATTTGAATTATTCCAAAAAAATTAAATATAAGAATATTCCTAATTATAAACAATAGAATAATAAATAATTTCTGTTTGAGTTAAAGAGAAAAAAACGCTTTTACTTGAAAACAATTATTTTGCAGAAAAAAAGATAATAATTTTGTTGATATAATAAGTTATTCGATGACAAAATAAAAAATTTATTCACTGAATATTTTGATAATTTTCTTGCTTTTGATTATGAAATTATTTTTCTATTTAATTGAAAACTATCATAAAAGGCATTGGATTTTTAAGAAAAATGCATTTTATATTTTGATTTGATTGATAAAACAAAAATAATATTTAATAAGTCATTGAAATAAATTTAGTTTAGAAGTCTGAGTTTTGTCGGTCAGGGATTCCAACCCAAACACAGATTTTGATATTCCATAACCTGACCCATAATCAACACAATTATATATTGATCTTTTGAATGATTCAATTTCTGCATACAGTATATGTAATACAATGTATTAATGAATTCAAAAGTGTATCAGTTTTTTCTGCAATAGTCTTATAATTAATTATTTCCTATAAATAATCACGACTTTGAGAATCCTTTTGCGAAATCAGTTTTAGGTATCTATTCATTCAAATGCATTACCAATCGATTGCTCTTTATATCCTTCAAAAGGTTATATCACATGATATAATGCGTCGAAACAAAACTTTATTACAAACATTAATTAAAATAATTAATTATATGAATAATTCATTAGACATTTATATATAAGATGTTATTACTGAAACACTACTGAATTTAATTAAATTTATAAACAAATTCTTAAGAAAATTAATGAAAAAAAAGCTAAATATAAGTCTTTTATTTCCGCAAAATATATAGATATTTAAGACGTTTTAAACGAATAAATCCAAAAGTGTTGAAGTCCTGGTGCAGACAAATACTAAAGGGTTTAAACTTTTTACATTCACGAACTCCTCCTATAATACATCGAGACTTAAAATGTGACAATATATTCATAACCGGAACTACCGGTTCGGTTAAGATCGGGGACTTGGGTTTGGCCACACTTAAGAACCGATCGTTCGCTAAGAGTGTGATCGGAACGCCTGAATTCATGGCCCCCGAGATGTACGACGAACACTACGACGAGTCCGTAGATGTGTATGCGTTCGGTATGTGTCTCCTGGAAATGGCCACTGGAGAGTACCCCTACTCGGAGTGCTCTGGACCGGCACAGATATATAAGAAGGTGTCGACAGGCACTCCACCCAACAGTATCTCGAAAGTGGAGAACCCGGAGGTGAAGCACATAATCGAGATGTGTATTCAAGTGAAGAAAGAGGACAGACCCACAGTGAAAGACCTCCTGAAACACGACTTCTTCGAAGAGGACACCGGCTTTAAGATAGAATTCTGCGATCGGGACCAGAGTGTGTCCAACTGTGACTCCAAAGTAGAGCTGAGACTCCGGGTGACGGACCCGAAGAAAAGGAAATATAAAGAGAACGAAGCACTTCAGTTCGACTTCGATATAGACAAGGACTCGACCGATGATGTGGCCAAGGCTTTGGTGAGTACTGAGTGAACCGCTAGTTCCACATTGAGTGCATCGTTAGTCTAGTTTTTCTCCCAAAAGCTCATTACTTGCCTTCCATTCACTTATTCTCTCCTCTCCTTTAATGATAGCTCTTATCTAATGATTAATTAGTAATTTATTTATGAATTCAATGCTCTAAACCTTTTTTGTTTTGTTTTATTCTTTTCCTATTAAACCTATTGCGCCCTCCAAAAGGTCGAAACAGGCTTTTTGAGCAGTGAAGAAGACATACGAATTGTTGCCGTTTTGATTAAAAACCAGATATCTGTGCTCTTAAAGGACAGACAGCAGTATATACTACAGAAACATCAGAACGAATCGCCACAAATCGACAAAATCCAGAAACAACAACAAAACTTCAAACACACAGAGATTATTACACAATTGAATCTAATGGAGGACTCGGTTGCTGGAGGTATGTGTGCTCTCACTGACTCCCGAATCCATTACTAGTAAAGCGATTAAATACATTAAAATCTAAAGAGGGTTTGGGTTTCTCTTAATATTTATTTTGGTTTTTATTTTTACTGCAAATTATTAGATCATTGGAACTCTCGTTAGTTCTCATTATTGCTATTTAATAGTCTTTTTTTAGTTTGAACTCGAAATTGGGTCCAATTTAATGGTCTGAAAGTTTTGGCAACAATTTTCTTATTTATTTCATTCAAACGCATAATTTTTGATTCTTTTTTAATATATATATTTGAAATGATAGACATTTGATATCATTTTTAACACATAATAGAGTTTTTTGCTCAACATTTTATTATCTAATCTAAACTTATTTTTTAATCGCTTTGTAATATAATTTAGTGAAAAGTACTTAAAACGCCAATTATTGCTATTATATTGAACTTTGACTTCGTTTGCAAGCCTTACACATACTAAGTGTACGAAATATTCTAAAGCTAATACATAAACCAGAAATTTCTAAAGTGGATTTTGTGGCCCTACTATCCATTAGAATTGGCTATAATTTTTATCCCCTTAACATATCTCGTCTTTATTCTAGCAATTTTTAAATAAGTCGTGTTACAATATTTTTAAAAGTGACAAAAAATGAGTTTTGAGACCAATTATTAACATCAGAACCATTTTGTAAATGTGAAAAACACGAAATCTTCATAAAAAAATGTTAAGGGGAAACCAAATTAATGAATTTTAAGAATACTTTTCTAGTGTTTTTGCCTTAAATTCAAAAATCACATTTGCATTTTTTTTCTTAAATCACAAACCATAATGCTGTTTTTAATTGAATAACGTACATTGGTGAAAATCTGAAGCACTACATGGCATTACACACGGCATGTTTTAAATGATATTTCTTAAATGGTTTCGTCATGCAATAAAAAATTGTCCAAAAATAGACAATTTTCAAAATAAAATGCATTTTCAATGTGTTTTTGAAGTTTTCTAGAATAAATACTAGATATGTTAGAGGGTTAAAATTTATAGCTAAGCAAAGCTAATGGTCAATAGGGCTACAAAAACCAATTTAGAAATTTATGGTATCTGTTGTTTTATATCTTAGCTTTAGAATATTTCGTATACTTAGTATAGTTGGCTCCAGTTATTGCCAAATAATCTAAAATAAAAGTTAAGAAAAATCCAAATCACTCTGAATATTGAGATCGACGGCCCAATACTGTAAAAGACCTGCATTTATGACAAAACTAATAAATTATCGTTAATAAGACTTAAATCATTAATAAAAAAAAATTGATAAAAAAATTTTGCGACTCTTTCGATGACTTAAGCAATCAAATGTAAAACAACAAAATCAAATGACAACTTAATTAAACAAAACTTTTTGTTTGTTTTATCGCCAAATACTACTCTGACATCAATTCACTCATTTCTTACAATCAATTTATCTCTTTTTTCTCTCAAAAGAGGCTAATCTTAAACTAATTGCATAAAAAACAGTCTTATGTTTGACGAACGACGAGAACCACTTAATAGTGGCGACAAAACACTTGACTCTTATGTTATCGAAATTTGTTTTGCAGTACTTTTACAGAAACATAACTACTGTTGACCTTCATCTCGAAAAAGCGCTATAAATATAAGATTATGGTTTTTTTTTGTTGAATTCAATGTCAAAATTGAATTAAATTCTGAGAATAATATTCCGATTCTATTCATACAATCAGATAATTCGCCGGAAAATACTATAATAGCGGGTGTGGAGCAAAGTTCAGGTCTGAATTTGGCACAAACGGCATCACAGCTTCAAATGCATGCGGAGAGTCTGACTGTAGTGGCGGCGGATCTAACTGTACCTTCTAGTCAGACAAATGATGTCCCAAATTCACAACAAGAAGTAAGACATCGTATTTGCATTTCTGATATCATATTAGTATTAGTGCTCATTATTGGGAATAATTGCCATTTAATCGAATCGGTTTTGATAGCATATAATTAAATACAATTATTTAAATGATATATACTTTATATGACAGTAAATAATTAAATTAATTAGTCTTTAATAGTATTAAAATACAGTTGAGATTCCAAATATATTTCTGTTTTACTTTAAATAAATCTTTGGTTATGAAAATATTTAGTATTTTTAAAAATAATTCTTCGGAAAAAAAACAAAATTTAAACAAATATTTATATTTATTTAAAAATAATGCCATTTTTAAACTCATTTTTATTGATTGTCTTTAATCTGTAATAGCATTCCAATTCAGCCATTTCTTCGAACTCTTCAAAAGCCGGTTCCTCTTCGGATGAAATAACTGCTGAGATTAGCAACGCTTCTCAATTAGTTCCCCAACAGAGCGCAAGTACTTCAGATGCATTACCACTCAATACCAATGGAATCGAAACAAATCAGTCTCAATCACAATCAAGTCATCAAAACCAATGTATACCAACGCCAACGTCAACACCGGTACAAATACCGACACCAACACCGCCACAAACTTCAACTGCCACTCCTTTGCCAGCAGTTAATACAATTCAACCGAACGACAATACGATTAGTCAAACGACATCTCAATTATGTACTCAATCGCAAACCCAAACTACAAACGATCAGCCCTTACAGCAAAGCCAAAGTGCAAACGCATCGTTATTGCCGGTGCAGTCGAATGAAGGTCTAATAGCGCCACCGCCAACAAGTGGATTGTCTGCCAATCAATCTGTCCCTAAAGGACAGACAACAGGACAGACGGTAGCAGTAATTTCAATGCCCTCTGATTCAGGCTTTACTACTCTGTCGCAGAACCCTTTAAATAGCGCTCCCTTAGTGTGCAATTTGTCTAATTCTGCGTCTGAGTTGTCCGAAGTTAATGTCCAGCACAATGAGGTACAGTTCCAAAAATGATTCGTTGTATTTTTGCACTATTTGTTTACTTTTTTTTCTCAATTTTCGCAATTTTATTGTATGCAAACAAAACTTAGTTCATTCAATAAAATGAACTTTTATTCATTATTACTTCATTACTGAGATATTATTCATTTCTATTTAAATAATTAGTTTATTTCCAACCCTTAGGTCAATATACCTGTTCTCCCGCAACAGATCAGTCAAAATCAGACACAATCGACGCAATTATTGAATCAAACGCAGAACCAAAGCCCAAATGTTTCTGTGGCTAAACAACCGGTGACTGCGACGACATCACTGCCGGTGACAACTGTGACACTCAAACAAACGGCAATCAAAAGCAATTTGGATGACTTGAAGCAGGAGTTGGAGAAAATCCATACAAGCAATTCATCCCATAATCTCAAAGCCAACTTAGAGGCAAATCTCAAAGAAATATTTGCGCCCACATCGTCGGGCACTGTGACCCCCGCCCAGACCATTACCAACAGTGCAACGACTACACAAAACGCAGAGCACAGCAGTAGTGCTAATGTGACGGCTCCTGATGTTCACCATTCGAGTGATAGTGAACTACAATTCGATCACAAATCGGGCGATTCGTTCGGTAACGACGACGGAATCGTTATTACAATCAAAAACACGAGTTCTTCAGTTAGCGATAAAAGTAATGACACGACTGCACATTCCCTGACTGTTGATTCAGAAGTTCCTAATCAAACACCAGTAAAGTCTCTGCCGATTGATATGCAGTTGAATATAAACACAAATCTGACAAACGATGAAAACGAAGACAAAACTGAAAACAGAGAGAAGTCGTTGAGTCCGACCATTATGTTCGACGAAACGGTTTCTCCCGTTAGAAAACTTTCCCGATTTAGTGTAACCCCTGTTCGCGACGCACCCCTAATAGAGGACAACAATTCATTGGATGATTCGAATAATGATAGCAATAGTTGTAATAAATGTCAAACGGATTTGAATCCAATTGAAAACATCAGTTCCAATTGTGAATCCGTGACCACAGATAGACATATAATCCGTAGAGAGTCGTCGACTGAGTCAGCGCCGCCCGAGTTCTTAGAATGTAGTCATTCAATGCGTGACAGCTCTTCTCAAACATCGCCCACTACTCAGGTTTGGCTAATACTCTATTCATATGATTATAGAATACATAATAAATAATATAATTTTTTATTTTTAGAATGAATTGAATTCAAATAGCGTTCCCTTGAATTTGCATAAAACTGAATCTATAGAAGACTCGAACCCCAACCCAATGGGAAGTGCAATCTCATTGAGCTCTTACGAGAGCGCCAGCAGTGGCCTCAATGAAGAACACCATATCATACCATCGATGCCATTGAATGACTGCTCAAACGAAAACTCGGACACTAGTGCCGAGACTACCAATTCAGGTGCGGACAGTAGTTATCACACATATCCGGGTATAAGAAAATACGCGTCGGCACTGGATCTCAACTCCGATGGCCTGGAGTTGGCTCTGGCGAAGCTGATGCGAGGCGTCTCACTATCTATAGGACACCACTCCTGTTGTCACAGCAACTCATCTGATCCTAACTTATCGAACCTTCACAGCAGACGGTCGTCAATACAAAAAGTGTTGATTCGCGTGAAAGACATCTCAACACAAACCGATCGAATCGAATGCTGTGATATAGGAATCAATACTATACTTAACGGACCAACACTTGAAGCGCAAGCATTGGAACGATTAGCCACTCCTTTCAAACTTAATGACCATCTCTTACGGACACCTTATTTAACGCCAAACAATGAGTTGCCATTCATTCCAACTCAACAAATGAATCGGAGCTGTAGTCAAAATGATGTGACTTTACTTCTCAAAGACTCTTTGGTAAGACTGCTCTCAAATTATTTCTTCTTATCTGTTAATCTTCACTAAATCGTAATCTTCACGCTTTTATCTCCAGTTCTGTTCCCCATTTCCGTGAACTCCAAATATTAAACAATCGAGTCTTTGCCAGTATTTTCATGATTTGAATGCATTATATTATAATTGATTAGTAAAGCATTTATAACATTAATAATTATTATATACACGAAAAACAACTTAAATAATGGTTTATAGCTTTTATAAAACATAAATATCAAGTAAATGAACTGAACTATTATCTAAAGATTTTTATTTGCAATTTCTGCTTATTTTTTAAATGTTCCTGCTATTAAAATATAAAACAACATTAAAAGTAATTAATTGACATCACTTTTGACATTAAATCTCATATTTTATTATTGAATTTAAACATTAGTTTTCCATAAATATCTTTAAATAATTTTCGTTTAAAACTCAATAATTGATATATTTTACTGTGATATTCGTTTGTATTAACGATAGCCCAGGGTAAAAGCTAATTGCTCTCTATTCATTAATTACATACACATACAGTACACTCCTATAGGCTGGCCCTGTTTCAATAACTATCTAAGAAAATAACTACAGTATATCTTCTCGCTATGATAGTCAGATGACTGGATCCCTAATGAAGGATATCAGCAATAGATCTAATGTCAATTACAGACAATTGATTCCCTGATTTATATTCTAATTACAGAATTTGAGAATTATTTTTTCAATGTATTATTTCTTTACAGTATAGTGTGATTCGTTCTTATATACAACTACTGTATAATAACCGGTAGAGGAATCGCTTTATGCCTTAGGGGGTGTGCAAATTGTACGTACGGAAAAATCGCTAAAATCTAGACCCCCTCCCTGGGTATGCACTTTTTTACTGTGTACGAGGGGGCGTACATGCTTTCGCTAGACCCCCTCCCCTACCATATGCGTACGTACTTTTTGTACGTCCCCTTAACATAATTAAAAGATTTTGCAAAAGCTTTAGCAAAATTTTTTTAATCTATTGATTAGTTATAGAAAGTTATTGATTAAACATTAAGATTTCGATTAATTGTTGTTTTTGTTTCCTATCGTTATTCAGACTAATTCCAGAAGCGATTCGATGACGAACTCAAGAGTTGATGACGTTTTCAATAGCATTCTAAAGAGGTATGTCATCTGTCAGACTAACAATGATTAAGTGATTTTGGATTAAATTTTTTTTATGTATTTCAGACACGAAAAAGAAAAACGTGAATTAGAAGAAAGACATTTCCAGGAATTGAATCTTTATCTACAAAAACATCACTTCAGTAATGAAAATATAGCCAATTATCAAATGAATATCATTTGTTCATCAGTTAGTCATAGGCAACAACCACTATCGGAAAGACCCACAACATTGAGTGTAGCACAAGAATCAACAGATCGACCCAAAAGTCTTTCGTCTCCGAGTTCTCCAAAAGATAGTCCAAACTCTTTGTCGGTCTCTAAATGTAATAATAGATTAAACGACGAATTTTTAATAAAATTAGTTCAAGACTTGAGCCCAAAGGCCAAAAACCTAAAGACTTCCATTAGTCCGGTTCCCATCGAACAGAAGATCACTTTGAATCAGATCCGAGAGGAACAGGACAAGAAACGCAACACCAGTGCCACTCCTTGTGGCGATTTGCCAGCGCCGGCAGCTATGAGGCGATCCACCAGTTATACCACAGTAAACAATGCAATCTCACAACACTTCAATAGGAGTCATAACACGCGTGTCTCCTCTCCCCCCACCCCTCCTACTGTCTCGCCGTCAAACTCCTCATTGATGTGCAAAAGCGGAAGTCTGGCCTCCGCTCTGACGTCAACCGCAAACAGTCATTCATTACCACAATTATCGCCGACAGTCAACAGTTGTTTACATTTTGTCAGTAGTTCGGGTGCTTATTATAACACTAATACAATGGGTGTTAGCGGTGCTAAAACTACTCAAAGCACAAACAAGTGAATCGATTCTAATATATTATTTGATGGCATTCCTTATTATTAGATCAAAATTAATAACAATCATTGCTTTTATTATTTTTAGTACAACTTTTAGCGCCATTTTTAAGATAACTCTAATTTATATATTAATTATTGGCTCTCTTTTTCTGGTCATTTACTAGTTTTTCCATTACTTACAGGAATTAATGTTATGATTATTATTGAATCAAAAATCGATTTTTTTAAGTTAACTATAAATTAATAGAAAAATTTTATTGTAATTTATTTTATTAAAACAAAACTTTTCTCAGTTTTATATTCTAATCGAGTTTAGAGTTGAATCAAATGCAAACAGAAATAGTTTAATAATTAATTGTATTTAATGTTTATTTGAAATGAATTGTGAAAAGACAAACAAAAAACACTCAAATTGTTATTACAGTTAAACGCTTTAGGCTTTCGATAGCTTTTCAGTTAATTTTTAACTCTTTGTAAATAAATATTATTATATATAATGTATTCATTAGTTTATACTGTGATTCGATGTAATGCTGTCCGGAGAGAACGAAGCACTGGTAGCGAACTGAGTGCTCTCATACAATGCATTATTTCGCTGAAACACAAAGTCTGTGTCGGTTTTCAATGAAGAACAGGACAATTGGTGCGGTATTTGTGTTTCATCGCCGCAGTCCTCATCTGCCGTCTCATCGATGTTGTCATCCATTTGTGGTTTATATGAAAACATTATCACTGATTGAGTCGAAGAGAAGAATTGAGCCAAAAAAGTCCAGTAGACGAGTGGTGTGAACAAAGTGAAGTAGACATAAGTGGTCACATCCACAATGCACAGGCCCTCTATGCGAGTCTCGTAGAAGAGGGCACTACCGATGGCTTGAATCAAATTGAGTACTGATAGCAGAAACGCGTAGACATAAAACGACTGTTTGGCTGAAAATATATAAATAAAATGTATTCAAATATTGGCACCAATTAGTCATTTATTTTGTTAGTAATTATATATTATTTAAGATATCATTTGTATTGTAATAATTGTATGCAATTTATACATAAATATAACTTATATTATGATTATATTATATACACAACTAATGAATAATTCAAATAAATATTGACTTCAGATATATTTCAAATCAAATATACTCTTCTGTTTGACTCACTCGGCAATGGTATCCGTTGTCGGCACGGAGTCCACGGCAGGAGGAATACCACCAAATATATCAGTGCAAAGAGCAGACACGTGCAGAACCAGAATATCATCCCTCCGTGACTGAACAGGTAGTAATCCCTCTCCAATATATAGAATGACTCGTCGGGGGCTATAATCTCTAGACAGCCCTGACATATGCTGTAGGCCAGGGATATAAACGACGTGACCAGTAGTACGCGTCTGATTGAGGTCTGAGAGTCTAAATGACCGAACGCTAAACCAAAGACCAGAACTGATGTCTCAGTGGATAACAGAAAGAATCGGACGATAACCCAAAACACCTGCAGTGGAAGGCATGAGATGAGAGGGTTTGGACACAATTTGGTTATCCAATAGATTTATATGACTATACCATACCTTATCTGTGATGTCACCGGCAGGAGAAGTGACATTGACTAACATCGATATAATACATCGCAATAGACTTGTGGTTACGTTAATGCAAACCAAGAGATAGAAAGTGGCGAATATTGGAGAAGTGGTTTGTCTCAGCTTTTGTTTTGTTGACTTAAACCGATAAAACAAAAAGAGTAGAAACACTACATTTGGCACAAATATAATTGCGTCCCATATCCGCAGTCTATGCCATCGAAACATATAATAAATTAATTGTATTTTTTGTATAAATAAAACAAAAACTAAATTTATAGTCAATTAAAGTCTGACACCAATCCATTGATTTATAACTTATAATCAATTATCAAATATCCTGTTCTCTCAACTCTTCAGTTGTCTCTTAACTTACGTTATTATAATATCTAATTTGATTTTGTCTGCAAAATGTCTGGAAATGTTTGGCAAATATCAGACAATATTTGATAGATGTTGTCCTCTTTTTTATGAGTAATTACTATAAAAAAAACTATAAATTCATTTAAGGATTTAAACCAATTTCTATTATAATAATTGCTAAACAAGAATATAATACATTAAAATCAATTGCTATGACATATATGATTGACTGAAATTAATATCAATTTATTGTGTAATTGATATCAATCTTCAGCTCTTATAAGGGTTTGAATCAATTGATAAATAATCGGAATTTATATTTAACTTTAAATTTCATATAAAACTAATTGAATTGAATGTCAGATGAATTGAATTGCAAACCAAATGAGTGAAAATCATGTCTCAAATCAGACCTGGAGTTTGCCATCTCTTCGTATAAAATCCATTTACAGAAATGATTGGTACTATTGGTCAGTAATGAACTGTTGGTTATATTGTTGTCTAAATAACCAACATTTGAAAAATCAATAAATTCTGGATATTTTGTGGACATTATTAACGAATTATTGTTTCTCAAAGACTTAAAACTCTTTTAAAAGCAAATCAAATAAAAACATTTCAATTGATTTAAATCATGTTTTTTAAAATACAATTTCTGATACAAAATATTGAACAGACTTTTGCTTTGAATCACAAAAATAAGAAATATATTGCCTTTAAGTAAATATATTTTGAGAATTAGTTGATTATGTGATTGAAGTGAAGAAATTGATTGAAAAATATTGGACCAAAAGATGTGATGTTTTGACACGAATTCAATGTAAAGAGTCTTCAGTTGTTGTCTAATGACGTCATATAATGACTGAAATATTATGACAACTCTATTAAACGCCTCTTAATATTGAGAAAACATATGATTTTGTTTATTCAATAGTAAACAACTGAACGACAATTTCTTTTGAATGGTTTGAGACATAAAATAAGAAACAATTCTAATATTTATTCATAAAATCTAACATTTATTGCGATTTCAAAAGTGATTTGTTGTTAAACAACATAACAATCGGTAATGAATGGCAATGAAAGCCAACCATTAATATCGACCGTAAATACGCGAATGACTGACAACAGACCGCTATTCGGCGATCGGTCAACGAATCGGGTATTAATTGACTGTCCGTTGAATCGGTTTATAAGTAATTGAATTGTTTTCCCTTATCTGTCGTCTCAAAGGATCGGATAATAAGTTTGTCGCTGTTCTCCTTGTGTGGACTTTTACTACTGATTGCAATAATAACATTGATTACAATCAAATTCAATGCAATTAATTTAATAACAATTCTAGTGATCCTATCATTGGTCTCTTCGCACGCATTACTTATCCAATGGTATCGTTTGGGTATGTATTTGATTGCATTGATCTCTAATTCATTATATGGTTTAACCCAATGTTTGCAAATAATCGGCATTTGTTTTATATACTGTTATTTCAATGAATTAACGGTCACTTCTGAACCGCTAAACGTATTTCATTCCTAATTACAGATAAGGAACCAACCGGTTATGGGTTTTAAATGTATGAGATTTTATGATAATTTCAGAAACTAATAAAACAATTGATGATTGCGGGGGTCATTTTCAGTTTTTAGCACCAGTTGACTCAATTTGTTCGATGTTTAGCTATAGGAACGAAATTAATGCTGAAACGAGAAGTATAGACAAATTAACCCCTGGCATCTGTGCACAAAAAGTATTAGCATTTACCGTAGTTCCTATTCCCCTGCATTAGTTGTTTACATTTCCCCTTAAAAAGTGCGCAGATTATATAAAATTATGTAAATTGACAGAAAGGACATTTACCGTTAAGCATATATTGACATTTATAAATATAATTAGAAAGAGGTCATGGAATGGCACAATATTCGAATCGGAACCAT
>JAQFXN010000076.1:0-31710 GCA_034693365.1 Liacarus xylariae | reverse complement strand
GTCTTGCCCGCGTCGTAGCGCAGGAACTGCGGGTCTTCTGAACATCTTTGGGAACATCTGTTGATTGCCTTCCACTCCAAGGAATTCTGATTTATTGGAACTGTTTTTGGAGAAAGTTTTCAGAACTTTAGAACTTTTAGAACTTTAGAACTATTGGAAGAGAACAGACCTGAAAGAGCAGTAGAGAAGAGAAAGAGGAGAAAAAGTTTCGTTTGAACGACGAATGGCTCCATAATTGACTCAATTGATTGATTATGGACTCCAACACTGATTCAAAGGAAATGATTGAGCGCTTCGAGTGATTCAAGTATTTATAGAGTCTTTCTTGAGTCCAAAAGTCCACTCAATTCTGCGTTTTTGTGCTGATTTCAGACGCTTTTGTAGCACTGATTGGCAGAACAGAGAAACGCAATTAAGTTTAATATTAATAAAGAGATAGTGAATGAAAAGCAGAGATAAGAGTCAGAAAACTAACAGAACTTAAGCCAAAACTAGTGAAGAAATTGTGTTTTTATTGACGAAAAAGCAAAACAAAAGCTTTCACTCAATTCAGTCGAGAGAGAGAGACAGAGAGAGGAGAGGGCAGGAAGAGAGGACTTGTTTAGAACTTCTGGATCTGCTGGAAGTGGTAGCGGTTCTGATCCGGTATTTGGGCTGAATTGGCGTTATTCGAGACTCGATTTCTCTAGTGATCTGTCGAGTCATCAAACTCTGGAAACTCTGATTTCAAGTGTTTATTATTGAGAGAGATATGAGAGGAAAGAGAGAGAGAGAGAGAGAGAGAGAGGGGAGAGAGAGAGAGGTGTTGCTATGCTTTCATTGCTTCAGAAGTCCTGTTCACGTGATTCACACAGTGTTTGCATTTATTTCTCTCTTTGAATGACTTTGAACTCAAAAACGCTTTGAAAGCAAAAACAGTTTTAAAAAAGCGAAAACGCGTGCAAACGCGCGGACAAGAGGAAGGAGTGGAGAGAGAGAGGGAGAGAGAGAGAGAGAGAGAGAGAGAGAGAGAGAGAGAGAAGTTGTGCTCAATTCGGGTCCACTCAGAGGTCAATGAACTGCGGAATGAGTGGAAGAATAATTAGAATAATTAATGACTTAATTAACGCTTCGATGACTTCAGAACTCATTATTAATAGAAAGTGTTTATTAGGAAAGGGTTTCCATAGCGACGACAGTTCTAAATGAGTTCCAAAAGAACAACAAAATGAGCCAAAAGTGACCCAAAATTCCAACAGAAGAAGAGGAATGAGAAGATGCAGAAGAAGGTCAGTCCCGTCGCCACTCCTCACGCGTGCAAACAATTCAGACAAAAGCAGACGAAAGCAGAGGACCGACGGAAAGTGACCTTTGATGCCGCGCGCGTCTCATTCCAGGTATTCTATTATAGCGAGTCGTGTCATGTGATCGCGTGTGTAGTCGTGACGTCACTGGTATTTGACGTCATTTTCTTCCAATGCTTTTCAGGTCGAGTACGACATTCCGGACGACAGACGACTGCGACAGAAGATCCCCGTCTGGACAGAGCACTGGAAGAAGTCCAAGACGGGTCTCCTCTGCCAACTCGTGCGCTCCCTCTCCGCCAAACAATGGCTCAAAACTCTTCTCTTTTGCATCTCTTTTAGCGCTCTTTGGATTCAAATCTTCCAAATCTTCAAACAATACTTGAGTCACGAGACTCTCGTCTCCGCCCACTACCGCCTGCCCGACCACTTCCGCTTCCCCGCCCTCTCCCTCTGTGTGCCAGTGGTTGTGCCGTTTGTGGACAAGAAGTGCGACAACACTTCCTCCACTTCTTCCGACTGTCTTCTTCTGGGAGTGAAGAGCGCACGTGAAGTGCTCAACGCGAGTCTGGCACGGGTTGGTCACCGATGCAAATTCGGCAAACCATTGGACGTGAATGAGAGGGCGGTTCGCGTGCAGTCGTGTCACGTGTTGGCGCCATCTGTCGAGTGGACGGAAGGAAACCGGAAATGCTTTACTTATTTCTCGCTTTTGAGTCAAAAAACTTATGAATTGAAAGAAAAGTCTTTTGAAACTCAATTCGCGAAACAATTGGCAATAAATCTGATTATAATTTACTCCAATTTCGGCCAAAATGACCCGAACGGCCAAACTCTGGGCCACCTCTTTGTCCACCAATCGAATGCCATTCCCTTCGAGACTAGAGAGGAGGCGATTGTCGTGCGCGCGAACAGAGACTACGAAATCAAATACTTTTCCACAAAAGTGCTTTCGATTGCGACGAAAGAGAAAAAGTGCGCCAATTATGAGACGATTGGAGACAACATTCAGCGACAGCAGAGGGCGCCCCTTCCACTCTCGCACAGCGACTGTTTCTCGCGCTGCCTATTGGACGAAATGCGCAGCCAATGCGTGAACAGCGGCTTCAGTGCTGACATCTATCGGTCGCACTGTTTGTCGCGTTTCGCGCCCTTACGTCACGAATTGGTCGAAACGTAAGTTCTGTTTCGAAATGTTGTTATAATAACAATAATCTATTTGTTGTAACTCTTGTTTCTAATCACATGACAATAGAGAAGACAAGTTCTGCACAATTCGTGACAACAATGTCTGCAATTCTCACGACTCCTACCGGAAATCCATTGACCAGAAGTGTCGTCACGTGTGTCCGGAGGACTGCACGCGCGAGACCTTTCATCTGTCCGTTTCGGAGCACTTGAGCAACGATTTGTCGGAAACCAATGTGACTCTAGTGCGCAAACTCTCGCCCGACCTCACCCTCTATCACGTGCCACAGACCACCTGCACTGAGCTGATGGCCCGGTTGGGAGGTGTGGCCGCCTTCTGGCTCCTCCTCTACTTCCTTGTGCTGCGTTTCTTCCGTCTCTTGCAATACATTTGGGAATTAATGGAAATCTATTGCTAAGAGTTCTGAAAAACTTTCGTTTATTTCTGATATAAAAACACTTTTTGTTTAGAAAAATAAATAATAAATTCATTTGAACTGAAAGTCAGGCAAAACTCCGACAATCCGTTGACTCAAAGGCGAACAGAAGTCTATATTTTGCAAAACAAACGCCCACTTATTTGGCTCCTCCTTCTCCTCCGCAGCCACGCCTCCTCCTCTTTGCCCCGAATCGCCAAATCTCTTGGGCTTCAGTGAATAGCACTTCCGTCTCCTCTTTGGACTTCCGGCGCTCGTTTCCGGTTCCGCTCTGCACTCCATAGGGGGAGGGGAGGGGAAGTCCATGACCGCCTGAACTCGAAAAAACATTAATTTTTGTCGAAAATCAATTCAAACGAAGTTCTAATCAAATGTTCGAACCTTTTTGGTGGCGATTCCCGCATATATGGCGCGCGAGATGTCGTTCTTCGGGTACTTTGCGTTCAGATAAGCGCGTGGTTTGCGGACTAAGTCTCGGCTTTTGATTATAATTTGAGATAAATTTCAATAAAATCCTCTTTTGATTAGAACTTTCACTCACTGTTTGATTAGATTAAGATTGAGAACGAATTCCGATTCCGATTCCAAATATTTGTGATTTGTTTCCAAACTTTCTAAAAGTTTTTCAGAACTTTTGGAATAATTTTCGTCTTTTTTATCACTTTTTTCTTCTCTTTTATCCCTTTTTTCACACAATTCTCGAATCAATTGTTGAACTCTTTTCTCGAATTCTTTTTCACTTTCTTTGGACTAAAAAACAAAACAAAAAACAAATATTAAACCGAATGAGAGATGAAAACCATTTCTCACTTCTCTTTCAAACATTTCTTCACTTTTTTCGTCAATTATTCCTAAATTTTGGTCACATTTTGGAGGCGTTTCTGAAATCCGAAGTCTCAGAGAATCCGAAGAACTATTGGAATAATTGTCTTCTTCTGGACATTCCTCTCTTCTGTTCACTGTTTTGGCTCTGATTTCAGAAACGACAACCACTTCTTCGTCTTCTTGAATCTCGTTTTGAATCCATTTCTTCTTTAGATTCAAAGCAATCGTCTCTTCGTTTGAAACCCTATTATTGTTGTCGTCTTTCGTCTTCCGGTCAGTACTTCCGGTCATTTGGTGTCCATTCAAATCAAAGGCCATTCGGAATTGTCTCAAACCCATCACTTCCCTCTTTTCCCTTTCCATTATTGGACTTATAGTCGCAACTCCTCCCCCATTCACCACTACTCCCATTGATTGGCGCATCGAAGGTATAGGCGGGGCCTGTTGTGTGACGGTGTAGGGAATCACCACTCCTGCAGACCGCCTATTGGTGCTATTGGTGATGACGTCATTCATGCTTTTATGCTTTTCCAACATTTGCCGCACTGTCTGCTGCTGAGCCCCCGTCGTCACTCCCCCTCCCCACTGCTCTCCTCCAATGGAGTGTTGGGGGCGGCCATTACTGCCAGGACTGCTACTGGTGGGCACTACTACCGCCATCTGCATTCGGGGAGAGTGCGCAGTGGAGTGGGCGTATGTGGGCGGCACCGGTGGACTCCTGTAGGGCGGGGAGGGGTGAGAGGGTGTTTGGTGGGGGAAGTGACGCTTCTCTGGAATGTCGAACGTCTGCTTCTGAATCATGAGGTGTTGAGATCTGTTGAGAAGAGTTTCGGCTCTTCTCTCGCTTTGAGACCAGTTTGGGAACAGATTTCGCGCGCTTTCCTGAAAACGATTTCAAACAGACTTTAGTCTAGAGTTCTGTAGAAATCGATTGAAATATTATTTCTAGATTTTGAGCTGAGATTACGTCAGAAATTGAAATCAGAGTCAAAACGATTGTCTCTAAGGCGTGAAATTATAGGAGATATTTTGGATTTGAGAGAAAACGTGCGAAATCTCTATATTCATAGAAGAAATAACCCGAAAATGAATTGACAGAACTTTTCTGAACTTTTTGCTCTGATTTGCAAGAGTATCAGAACTGCGCATGCTCTACTGCCCTACCGGTGGAGTTAAACTGCATTTATTTTCTCAGTGAATAGTCTCCATGAAGACCCGTTTCCCCATTCCCTCCCCCATTGGAGTACAAAGCCTGAAATATAGAGCAAAACTATGAGCGAGTATTTGTTTCTATTTAAGTAAAAGTACTTTAGTTCTGAAATAAATCCTAAAAAAGAGTCAAATGTTGTCTAAAAAATAAAAACTTATAGAAAAATATTTATGAAATGCAGACTATAGTCTACTCCTAATGTCAAGAGCTCGAGAATGGGAATTTTGTGACATTTAATTTGATTAGATTTCAGTAAAAGTCAAATTTTTTCATCAAATACGAGCTAATAATATGTCAAGGTTAGTATCTCTTGTTTGGGGGAGAGAACGGGAGTCTATTCGCTGATAAATAAATGCAGTGCAGCTAGGGTGACCAGATAATTTTGAGTAATACCGGGACAATTTAATATAATATAGGGATAAAACCGGGACATTCCCGGCACAGATTTTTTCAACTAATCTCTTCATATATGCTTGTATTTTTTGTTTGATTTTAACATAATTCCATTATTTGTTAGTTAAGATTCTATAGGAGGAACTTAGAGAGCTCAATTCCAATACAACAGGTTGATTTACTCCTGGGGGTGTGGGGCGAAGGAAGGTAAATTTGGGTATTTTGCAAGTTTTAACATAGAGTTTAGGGATCGTATTTTAATTAAATTTTATAAATTTATTTCATAATATATAAACGAAAATTGAGGAGAAATTAACAGAATGTTCCGGAAACTGGGCCTCCGATTCCGTTTTCTAAAATTAGTTATTAGCCAGCCTATAGGTGTATCAGAGCTAGAGACTTCTTTCTAGATATATCCATTCCTGTTCAATTATTGCATATATTTCTCCATAAATAATCTACAATTCTGACGAAAATGCGTATAAAATCAATAAATTTTCAAGAATTTAATTTCGGGACTTTATTATTCTAACACTGCCCGGGACAGAACAGACAAATCCGGGACAATCCCGGCCAAACCGTGACTTATGGTCGCCCTAAGTGCAGCTGTTGTCACTAAAAGGACATGCCGATTGAGCATGACTCTATTTCTGTGCACATTTGGAGCAGAGATTGGATGAGCTCTACTGTAGACTAGAGGAGGAATAATCTTGAGCAATTTTCAAGATGTCTCAGAATTTTCAATCAAAAAAAGAAATATTACTGGTGTTCCCCTCCCACTCTCCCCTCCCCCTCTCGTGAGAGAAGTCATTAAAGATTTTCATTCAATTAATGATTAATAATACAAAATATTATTTTCAAATATCTCTCTCACGTGACTCAATGCTGGCATCTGTGGTGCCATCTGGTGGTGATTCTCCGCAATAATGGGTTGAATAATGACTCCACTCTTGCAAGAAATCTCTGCACTCATTGGATGTGGCGATCGGTGGTCCGAATAGGCATCTCTCAGACCATTGCTCGAACTGTGTCTCAGAGGCGGAGTCACAGCGATAAGAGGCGTGACTGAGGCGGAGTGATGTGTGTGACTGCAGTTGCTATTTGTCGTTGGCATGAGAGGGGAGGGGACGAGAGGGGCCTTCAATCGCGATAAGAGGACAGAGTTGTGGTTATTATTTTGCACAACCGATTGTCGCACGTGTTGTTGTGGACTCACGTGACTGTGGATAACACTTTGGGAAGTGAAGGCGGGTTTCGTCTGATATGTGGAAGTGTTGACAGTCGTTGTGGTGATCGAGAGGTTAGGGTTCAGACGAATCGGACTCTCGCGCCTCATTCCCGGCACGTGTTGTGCTCGCGTACTGTTGATCACATGATGTGATGTCTGCACGTGTTGTGGCGCCTGATGTGGTGTCTGCACGTGTTGTGGCGCGTGATGTGATGTGTTTGCCTTGTATTGCGAGCGCGAATTGTTTTGCAGAAGAGAAGACACTCTTTGGTCCACAATTAGAGGTCTTATATTGTTCTCTGAATTATGCAAATCTCGAGACAAACTCTGCACAAAACTGTTCTGACTATTGCCTGACATCACGTGACGCACGTGCGAGTGTGTATAGGAGTGCGGGGGCGGGGCGTGATGTGGGACTGTGTGATGACCAATGGCCACCAGATGGGAGTGCAGAGGCGGTGGAGGGGGCGGAGCATCTGTTCTGCTGTCGACTGTCTGATTGGTCCACTGTTGCAGTGGTTGCGGTCGCACCCCCTGACCACTGGTCACTCCGAACTGGTGTTCAATGAGTTTCTGTTGCTCTTTGGCCAGCAGTAGAGGCGCAGAGAGTCGGTTGAGCGGGAAGTGGGCGTTCTTGTGGGCGGAGATGACCAGTTCGTGGTATTCCTTCTGCTTCTGCGGCAAAGCGTTGCGGAACTGCTCGTACGTCTCGTTCAGAGCCTTCAGAGTCCAATTGCAGTCCAACACCTCCCGCTCCTCTCTGCTGGTCATCTGTCTCTTCTGGTGGAGGAGACGCACCACTTGGCGCTCAGTGTCCGCTATCTCGGGCTCCAGAAGAACCTCGGAGTCGGAAGTGGTCGGAGAGATGGGCTCCAGAAGAAGCTGAGCGCCATAAGAGGAGGCGGAGGAGGAGTTGTCCGCTTGTCTTCTGGTGTGGCTCTTCTGGTGGTGTTTAGTCTGAAAAGAGAAGCAAAGACTCGTTGAAAGACTTGAGACTCTCTTTCACTCAATTCCTACTCCTTTTCACTATTGTTCTAAAGGTTCTAATGGTTCTAATGGTAACTATACTGAACACAGAGTGAAGAGAGTCTTCTCTATTCTCTCATACAATAGTCAACGCATTCTTCTTCACTTCACCACAATCTCATGAGGAGATCTGATCCACTGCAACAACAACTACAAGAACAAGACATTTCTACTCACATTTCGGACACGACTAGTGAATGCCATCACAGACTACAAGAGTAATTGTCGCGAGAATATCGAGAGACGACAGAAATGAGCACTTGTTGTCGCAGTGCGTGCTCTCTCTCTCTCTCTCTCTCTCTCTCTCTCTCTCCCTCTCTCCCTCTCTCTCCTGTGCACTACTACACGAGGGTCTCTATGGCGACCGAGAGTGCATCGTCAGGACAATATAGAGCGAGAGATAGCATATCCTCTACTGTGGGAATAACAATGAGAACTCAACCTGAGCTCCATTCACCTGCTAATCTACTATATCTCTAGTATGTTTCATAAGTCCGGTCCCATTGTTAACAGCGCGCGACAGTTGTTATTTAGTGGACTTTGAAATTGCGTTTTAGGTTAAGCCCCAGTCCTCACACCCGACTATTAGTTGTGGTTTACATTCAGTTTATTTTAAAATTATTTTATGTTTAAGTTTTACTATTTTTACTGTTTTTATATCTTATTTATAAACTATTTCTTCATAAGATGTTTGATGTTCGGTCTTATAAGCAGAAAAATGTGTGCTTCTCTCTAACAGAGTGAGAGACCGGTGGCGAATATCTCTGCCGTTTTCAGCCTATGTTAACCAAACTTCTTATGAAGAATTGTTTTCACATATACTTCATATTTGTTAATATAAGAGATAATAAATTCCCAATACTGTCAAACCTCTCTAACTTAGAACCTCTATATCATAGAAACCCCGATAACTTGGAACCAATATTGAGACCCAAATCACTTCCATTGAATTCCCATTATTAATAACCTCTATATCTTAAAAACCTCCATAACTTCTAACTTAGAATTATATAATGAGGCCCGGGTAACGTATCAGAACCTCGCAATTCACAACTTTTATCAGTTTTGAATAATTTTGATTAAAATTTTAATCATATTTTGTTAAATTCTTGCATTTAATTTCTGTTAAATTGCGTCACTCTTACCTAATTGTATTTTAAATTATTAATAAATTCATATTTTTAACTAAAATAACTCGACCTCTGTTACGTAGAAACCTCTATATCTTGGAGCTCATACTCGAGTAGAAAGTCATTCTAAGTTATAGAGGTTTAGCAGTACTTTGGTTGAAAATCAAATTTGTCTCCACTGGCAGTGGACTTATGAGACGCACATCTACTGTACATCTGCTCTCACTTTCCCTCAGAGACTACTAACGGGACTGAAAGTGAGAAACTCTATTGAGAAATGAAATTAATTTTCGCACAAAAATCCATTGAAACAGAAGAGGGGAGGGTAGGGAGTGGGTGAGAAGCGAGCGAAAGAGACCTTGGTGATTGCTTGTTATAAATACTACCAATACTTTGAGAACAAGTGTTATTCCGTCTGTTATTCTCTGAACAAGTGTTTCTCTAAAGCTATTAATAATGATATGAAAGAGAGAAACAGTTATTCAGAGAACCCATTATGAGAGGAGCGAAACCACCTCCTCCTCCTCCTCCTCTTCCTCCTCTTCTTCTGACAATTAGTCCCTTTCAAAGACTTGAAATCAGTTCCAAAAACTTAAAACAAAAGAAGAACTTCTTCCACTTCTTGACTACTGTTCACACATTACGTGACGTCGGATTCAGAGCAGTGACCGGAAGTGACCGGAAGTGGAGTTGAAGACTACCTGTTAGAGTGGCCAGAAGTGGACTGGTTCGGAGGAGCGGAACAGGAGTCCGAGGAATAGAAGCAATAACTGACAAGTGATGACATTTAGGGAAGGGATCTCTCCCCCTCCCCTCCTTTGAATTGTAGATCTGCGACAGTCAGGTGTTGGCGATTCCCACTCCCACTCCCACTCCCAGGTGCTGTTGTAGCACTCGTCGTCACTATTGTTGCGATTATTTCGCTTTGTTTTGGTTTGGATTAGAAAACGAACGTTTGGACTGACGAGGAAGTGGAGGAGGAGGAGGAGGAGGAGGAGGATTGATTAGCAAGAGTATCGATTTTAGAGACAATAACGAAGTTCTGCAGAAATACTAACTGAAGTGTTGACATAATTAACAGCTCGTAGTCATGACAACCACTATTGGTATTGAATTACATTTTGGTTCTGCAGAACAGGTCTCGAATGTCGCGATTAGAGCTCTGATCGCGTGAATGCCGAGCACCTGATGCCCGATATAGTGGTGCTCTTCTCAGACGGGGTTTTATAGACAGATGTGGAGAGGAATTGATATTCGAGTTTCGGAATTAAAGTTCTAAAAAGTTTGTTAGGATTTCATGACTGGAATTGGTTTGTATTTTGCCCTCAATTTAGAACAACAGATAAGAACTTTACCTCAGTTTGAGCCACAAATGCAGAGATAAGAGAGTTATTGACACGAAGTGTATAAACACAGCCTTTGAGGAGAACTCGTCTCAAATCACTTTCTCGAAGACAACTGTTCTGAGATCACTGTTCCGGTGGGCAGATGTGCGCCAAAAGAGGGAAAACCATTTCACATAAGGTTTTCTGCAAATTGACGAACGATTGGCGACTCATTGGAAATAATAGTAGGGTTTTTGCAAATATGGAGTCAAACACTGCTCTCTATCTCCAGGTATTCATTAGAGTTGGCGATAGTGTTGTGTGAGATATGATATGACTCTCTGTTTATGTCGAAAGCAATAAATCATTTCAAGTCATGAGTTCTTGTTTTCACCCAATAATTGCAATGAAATTACATTAACACTAGACTAACCAGGAGAGAGAGGGGAGCGCGCCCTCAGTTGGGCTCAAATTGATTTCTGAATACCTTATTGTAGGCAAAAGTTGCAAAGATTTCCCTCGAATTTGTTCGCAAGAAATGGAGCCCATTATCACCATTGGATGACCACTTATCGGAAATGCAGATATTTATGCAGTTTAGTGTGTGTTACAGTCGGCAAAACGATTCAACATAATTGGCACATTTGAAGCATAATTCTATGTGTATAATCTTGGTGATTCACAATACCCTGCCTATACCCCCTGTCTTTGAGTTTATTGGCCCTCCATATTCAGGGGAAAATTCCGATAAAGAGGTCACGTCTGGAGACGAAACGTGCCATAAATTACTACATTTCTTGCGAACAAATTTGAGGGAAATCTTTACAACTTTTGCATACAATAAGGTATTCAGAAATCAATTTGAGCCCAACTGAGGGCTCACTCTCCTTGTGAGTGTAGAAGCAATCTAAAGTCACTAGTATTTCATGTGTGATATGCTCTCAAAGTACTGCCCTCTCCTGTACTCATCACTCACTCAAAGAATTGCCGCTTTAGGTGCAGGCTATCGACTACAACCACCGTGATCCTTGTCCCGGGCTCTACAGTGAAATACAGTGAGTGCAACAATACTGTATACCCCTTTTCGCAGGTATACAGCTTATACTGTATATAGCTTATGTTTACGCATATAATAGTTTAATTGTTATTCAACTCTATATATTAAAGTGATTGGTTTGTAAAATTGATTGTGAAATACAGTGAAATACAGTGAGTGCAACAATACTGTATATAAACTCAGTTTATTCCTAATGTTATCCTTTTTAACGCTAAACTAATGCATCGATTACTGGATTCCGATTCAATACTTTATGCATTCAATTACTCATGTATTGTTGCACTCACTGTATTTCCCATAGACTTGTGATACTCACTCGGACTCGGGTCACTTCGAACCCCTTTTCCTCTATTAAATGTTCATTTTAATCAAACCTTTAATTACAAAAATAAACTTGAATAAACTTGCAATGAGTTGAAAAAAAGATAATTTGAATTCGTTGTGTAGTTCTTCTGATATTTGAAAGTCTTATTACAAACTCCAATATAATAATTACAGGTTTACAGAAAGCGATGCCGTGTTCACGAGGAAAGTATTGTTAGCGCATATCCTGATTGTCCACTACTAGAGATCACTAATTAATGGTTTGAACGAGATTTGAAAGAAAACGCAAATATTTGTCAATGATTTCAATATTTCACGTGAAAATGCATTTCTTTTGGATAATAATTATTAACTTAATTAATAAAAATTTCAACTTTAAGTAAAACAATATTTTTATTGATCTTAAAATGTTTGCCAAAGCTTTGTCTTCTTTAGGGCTTTTAATTGAAACAAAACTATGAAAAATGGTTAATATATTGAATTAGTTTTGAGACATATTTGATTGTTGTTCGCGAATAACTGTTTTAATGATTTTTAGTGCAAAATCTCTCTATAATTTTTGAGCTTAATACAACTAGCACATTTTGATGAGGACGTGAACTCCACGGTTCATTATTAAATAGTAAGCTTAGTTCATGTGTATAATGGCGTTAAAAGATCTTGACAATTTTTGAACTTCTGACATGGCCTTTAGAACTAACTTTAGACTTGATTTTATCATCAAATTATGTGAAAAGTTTCTCTAAAGTTTGTGTTGGAGATGAAGATCCGAGAACTCCATTAAACTGGAGATAGAACTAAACGAGAGAATTGCAATTTCTGGTGAAAACTGAACCCAATTTTCATTAGAAATTTCTTAAATATAGAGATAATAAATCAATCGCTTAAATATGATTTTATAGTCGGAAAGAGACTTGTTTCAAAACCCTCCCCTAGACTCCCCCTAGGCTCTCGCCGAAAAAGGCCTCACCTTGGGCCTTTTGGCCCTTCCACACTTTGGGCGTTTGACTATCAGGTCAAGTGTTGTGAAAATACGCAGTTTTGCCACTTCTAATCCATGAATAGGACAGAATGTTTGGGAGACCCTGAGGGTGACAAATTCTGAGGGTTTGCTTCTGAAACAGGTTTTCGAGCCTTCAGGAAACACACAATATATAGCACTGTATATAACGCTTATGACGTCACAATATTCTGTCCATTATTTCGGATCAGAATTGAAATTTCATTTCGCAATACTGAGATTTCCCCCGAATAGCCTCTCGTCTGCAATTAAGGGGATTTAAACGGGGATTCATTCAGAGACTGAAGTCTAAGAGAATTTGTTTGAGAAATGAATAGTTTTTAATCTCTTTTTGTTTTCCAACAAATATGAGCAGAGGTTTCAACAGTTCTGGAGATGTGATTATTGGCGCCATCTCTGGGCCCTTAAGAGAGAAGAGATTGAATGATTGAATGGCTTTTATTGAGTTCTGAAATGAAATACAAGTAATAAATGTCTGAAAAGTCGTAGAAAAGAGTTTAAGAATAGGTTTGAGACGTAATGTTTGGCACTTTTGTCAGAGAAGGCACAGAACGCGAGTCAGACTTCGGGCGACTTCTGCTTCAGTTTCTGCTGTTCCGCCGATTCGTTCATTTGTCGCCTGATTTCCCGCAATTGGCGTCTCTTATAGAAGCGAATGCCGCCGAAGACGCCCAGGGCCAGGAGGAGGAGGCCCAGCACCACGATCACCACTATGAGCCAGACGGGGAAGCGGCACTTGTCCGAGTCGGGCGGGTAGTCCTTGCAGAGCTGGTCCAGGTCCTTCATGAAGGTGTAGGGCAGGTTGTGCACCTGAGGGTCAGAGAGAGAGAGAGAGAGAGAGAAGTCTTGAGTAATAGTGAGATAAAAGTCAAGAACTGAAGAAAGTTTTGAGACTTAAAGCGGATTTCGTTTTCAGATTTGAAATCATTTCTGATTTCATTACTATTGCTATTGATTTCAGACTTGAATACTCTTGCGATTGAAATGACGTCACAAACAGTGGACACGACTTATGACGAGAGAGAGAGAGAGAGAGAGAGAGAGAGAGAGAGAGAGAGAGAGAGAGAGAGAGAACTCTTGGGTTTGTTTTCAACAATAGTTTGAAATGAAATGAATGTAAAAACCATTGAATCAAAAGTCGGAAACAGCGCTAAAGACGTGAACTCAAGATCTCTTCTCAGCTCTAAGAGAGAGACAAATAGAGAGGAATAACTCGTTTGACTTCAGGGAAAGTGGAATAACGGACTTAAACAGCATTTCAGCCCTGAGTTCTCAATCCTATGCCAGACCTGAGAACACTTGGGCTGAAACTCGAGACTAAACTCAGATCTTCTGAAAGTCATTGAAAGATAGGCTTTGAGTGCACTCTCTGTCCGAAGAAAAGGATCAAAAACTCTTTGACTGAAACGCGAATTCATTTCTCTCGCGATTTAAGACTCAAAGCAAACTTTGGTTCCAAAGCGGTTCCAAACCTGTTCCGCTTGCATTGGGTCGCACTTCTGGCGCGCGAACTTCACCCAACAGTCCCTCAACTTCCAGGTGCCGCAGCACTTGACCCGCTTGGCCCACTCGCTCGTCTCGTCCACGCCCTCCAGGTACGCCTTGCCCTTCTCCTCGGCCTTCTTGTTGCAGAAGGCGAAGTCCTCGTGGATCTGCGCGAAGCACGTGGCCTACAATGGGAGAGAGAGAGGGAGGGTATTGTTATTGCGGTTCTAAACAATTGCGGTTCCAAAGGCTGTACTCACGAGTGACGTGTATTGGGCCAACTTGTCGAACGAGAAGAGTTCGCCCGCTTTGCTCTCCTCCGCCACCACAACGAGAGGCAGAAGAGAGGAGAGGAGGAGAGGGAGGAGGAGCGGGTGTCCGAGTGCTGGTCCAGTGTTGACAATCATTGCGAGAGAGAGACACGAAATGATTAATAGAGAGGAGAGAAGAACCACATTATTGTGAGTCTATTAGAGCTCTCTTCCCACCACTTGTTGCACACTTTGGAGGACTTTGGGCCCAAAGATAAGATAAGATAAGAGAAGAACTCAATTCACAGTTAGTTTCGTCTGATATCTGAAACAAGAGTTCCTTCAGTTCTCATAATAGACTGGAATTGCAATCCAATGCTCACTTCTCTCTCTCTCTCTCTCTCTCTCTCTCCACACAAAAGCACTCTCAGACCACCCCTTCATCTGCCGCTCGTCCCCCACTCCGCCCCTCCTCTCCCATTCCTCGCTCTATCATATGATTGGTGTTGAGAACGAGTTTCAGAACTCTTGTTCCAACACTTTATTATTTCCAGAACTCCTGAAGAACTCTTTGGCACTAATTTTAATATTATTTGCGTTCAAAATATCTCTAATATTACTGATTATTGTTATTATTATTAGAGATATTATTAACCATTCATTTCCTTCTCGAACGCCATCTCCAGATTGCAGACGACATTATAGAGAGAACAGCACCTGTGCCTTCAATCGCCTCAATCTTTATGTTCCAAACGGGTGGCAATTGTGGGAATGAACAACACTTGATAAACGCCTGTATTCGGAGACGCAATAGTAAATCCCCTCTCCCTCCCTCCCTCCCCCCTATCCGGAGAAGGATTTCCGACGAATTGTCTGTCGATTACTCTCCCCTCTAATCGCCTAATCTCTACTCCTAATCCCTAATTGCCTATTGTTGCACGTGCATGTGCAACTTGTGAAGGGAGAGTCAGTGATGCGGTTATGACTGTTATATTTGCACATTTGAAGAAATGATTCAGAGCTGATCAGGGAAGGGAAGGGGAATGTAAAGGGAAGGGGGGTTGAAAACAGGTTACATGAGGGAAGGGCTGGAAACAGGAGCATCATGATTTTTGAGCTTTCATTGCTCTCTCCCATTCTCTCTCTCTCTCTTTCTTTCTCTCTTTCTCTCCCTCCCTCTCCCTCTCCCTCCCTCTCCTAAGAAAACAACAGTTTATGCACCCATTCATACATTATTATTGGAATTCGAGAATCCTTTAGTGAATACTGTATCTCAAAAGTGCTTTTGTAAAATAATTTTTGGAAATATAACTCCGATTACAATTGACAACACTTTTTAGTGCATAAAATTTTGTTATAAAATCCAAAAATATGACGTCAAAAGAAATCACATATATATTTGAAACAAAAATGCAAATTTGGTTAAAATTCTTAAATCTGACTTTGAATTTAATAAAAGATTTAAATTTTTTTAAAATAAAGAGCTCTTTTATAATAAATTGTTTTTTGAGAATTGTTTCAATTTTTCCTTAAAGAGTGCAAATTAACACTTTGTGTTAGAATTGAATTTTGAGAGGCATCTGAAGAATGGCTCAAATCTCAATCATCGCTCAAATCATATTTTTGGTCATATTTTTTAATTTGAATTGTGTTCTGGGAATCAAAAGAGACCAAAAAATTAATTCGACACTAACTGATCATTCATATTATGACACCGAACGAGATTCTCGTCAGTTTGTAGGTGGAGGGTATGGCCCGGGAGGAGTTGGTGGTGTGCCAGGTGTTGGAGGTATGAGTTTTAATGGTTTAATAAACTATCAATAATTCTAATCAAATAAACTTAAATCCATTGGAGACTATGGAATGAGTGGTTTTGGAGGTCCGATCGAAGCTATAATAATAGGATTACTAGTGGTCGCGGGCTTTGGTATTATCGGTATTCCATTCTTCCTCCTTTGCTTAAGTATTTTTGGTGGAGGTATTGGTGGGATTGGAGGTCTCGGAGGTCTAAATACTGGTGTCGGAGGTTTGAATTTAGTGCCGACGACAACGACTACAGTCGCCGGAAGAAAAAGAAGAGATTTGCCTGAAGTGAATCCATTAGTTCGACAAAAGATATTCAATATATTTGAAAATTTTGTTGAAACTCCAGATAAGATAAAATTAATTGAAAAACTTATGGATTCAGTGATTGGACGCAATTAATCTAATTTTGTTAATAAGTATTCAAAAGAATAAAATTCATTAACTTTTAATTAATTTCTATTTTTAAAAAGTTGTTAAATTAGTTTTTTACCGTTAAATGAACTAAATTTAAAGTAAATAATCATTTTCACAAAAGATTTATAAAATTTTAATAAAGCTTATATTTCTATTCCTGTGATATTTGAACTCATAAATGAAAATATTGTGAAATTTTCTTATATTAAAACATAATTAACATTAAATTCATTAATAATTTCATTTTTTTGCATTCCCTTGATTGAAATTTTTATATTTTCCAATATATCAATATTTGTTTTACAATATTTAATTAAAATTCAATCGAAGAAAAATTTTAAAACTTATTTGAATTATCGAAAGAAAAAATATCAAAGGTTTGGCAAAACAAAACAAAAATAAAACTCAATATAAATGTTAAATATTGTTGAGAACGAGTCAAAAGTATCACAAACTGAGTGGTAGTAGTAATGAGTGGTAACACTCCTGAGTATCCTGGATGGACGGGTAAATAGTTGCTACTATTTGTTATACTACTGACCTACAAATGTGACGTAATGTAGTTAAGCTGATCCCAAAGGTCAAGGTCTGTATTAAATATCATCCAAATAATGGTGAAGTTGAAGATCAACTCGACATCACAAACGTTTCTCCCCCTCTGTATAAAAGCAGATAATTTCGAACAAAATATTACAAAACATTTAAGTAGTTTTACAATTAGAGTCAAAAATATCGTTTCGCAAAGCAAATGCAAAATTTTATTTAGAAAATCTGAAAATTGAGAAAAGTTTTTAAGTGTAAGTCTTTTTTGTCACTTTCTATGTGTGCTTTTCTATTATTATTCAATATAAAACCAGATCTACTCTACAGTATGATTGATAAATAATTTAAAGTCTATTAAATAAAAGTTTCTTCTGTTGAAAAATCTCTTTTTCATTCAAATTTCAGTCAATGGCCAAAACAGAATTTGTGCCAATTTTTTCTGTACTCATCATCATATGTGCCAATCATTCAGTTTATGCCAATTTAAGAGATAATTTAAATGAAGAAACGAATGCCATTATATCACGACGGATGGACGTCGACCGCCAGGTCTGTTTTGATTTATTGAATTGAAATTATTTAAATTTATAATTTTGTTATCGAAAAAATAAAGAATTAATTTATGTAATCATATATACACCAGGGAAAATTAAAAGAATTTGTTTATAAATGAGCTTTAAATTAAGTTGTATATTGAATTATTAGAATGACAGAATTATTTTTTATACAAGTTTAAATTAATTACAATTACACCAAAATATTTGAACTATTTAAATATAAGTTAGAAATTTCTAATTTTATTCAACGATTTATTAATTTAGAATATAATATAATATAATAATCAGATACAATTTTTAAAGATGTAATTTAAACCTACATTTAATTTTATATCTTCACAAAGTAAAAGCTAAACTGTCCGCCTCTTACTCTTTAATATATAATTTATAACTATTCCCGTTAGATTTATAATAGTATACTAAATGATAAATTTAGTTTATCGTAGTATTTAAATTATGATTGAGTTCTTTAGACTTTTAATATTATAAAAATATCGATTTAATAATTGAGTTCTTTTATGATATTCTACACTAAATTAGACAAACTTTATCGCCAGAAATGGAGTTTTTGAACTCGACTTACTTTATAATTAGATCATCAAAATTGTTACATCGAATCTAAACTTATTATAGCATTGACTTTGAAATATTCAAATATAAATAAACTGATTTCAAAAATAAACAACTATTTAAAGAGGAAATAAACTAAATATTAATAATTCATTTAAAAATTTTATTAACGTTTGCGAAATGCCTTTAATAGGGCCTAATGGGCAGTTCCCTATTTGGCGGACCTCTCGTGAGTTTATTTGTTCACAAATATAGAAAATATGATCCCATTATATAATAACACTTAATCGATGTCAAGGCTATGGCGGCTTTCCTTTTATCTCTTCCTGTTTTGCCGGCGCTATTGATGGCACCCTTAGCTGTGGCCGGAATACGACCTACTATTGGAGCTGTTGGACAATTTATGAATAGTGTCAATTCAGCCGGTGGTATAGCACAGGGATTGGCTTCTTTGGGAACACTTCTCACACCTCCTAATGGGGATTTAGAGACATCAGCTTCTAATACACACTCCTCTACTACTTCCAGTGGTTCTTCTTCTGGTCTGTTTGTCTTATTTCAATTCTTCATTGAAAGTATTTTCAGTAATGTATTTAATGTTCAAATAAGGCTAAAAACAAAACCAAATCAATAGAGCAGATGAAAGCTTAAGTCACTTCAATACAGAGAATAATAACTCATTAAAATAAATAAGTTCACCAAAATGTCTAAATGTATTCATGAAGGCAATAGAATCAAGGATGTTCAGACCGGAATATCCCCCAGCGTATAGTCGGATACCAATCTAGGCTCTCCGTGAGGCACCCCCTAAGCAACTTTTAAAGAATATAAAATTAACCAGAATTCGTAGAAATTTAGTTAAATTGAGTCATTTTCATCAACTTCTCCAAGAATTTGACGGTTACGAAATGCCCTTCCCTACACCCTACCCAGGTCCTTGTCGAAAAAATACCCCTTGTGATTTTGATCCTTGGACATCTCTGAAAAGAATATAGGCCTAAAACTTGAAATTAAAATTCAATTTATTGCTTTCCATTAAATTTCAATTATTTAATTACTTTTATCTCAATATTCATCTCATATATAAACCCAAGACTGGTTAGGATTAGGTAAATGACTGTCAAAGAAATTATTCCTTAAATTAATTACTCAAAAAACTCAATTATCTATAAATCAAGCTTTTAGTAAAAGAAAAATTAGTGAATCAGACATGATTCGAAGTTTATTATTGATTCTCAATTAATTTCTAAAATAATTATTAATCTAATTCACTATTTTTAAGTAAGAATTGAAAATAATAATCTTATTTCTTTTGAAAACATTAAATAATTAAATAAAATCCCATTAAAAGCATTGAATTCAAGTTCAGGTTTGATGTTTGAACTCAAATGCCATTAAAATCAAAATTTTGATGAATAGATTGGGATTAGATTAAAATCAATAAAATTAGTAATAAAATGGTTTAATTGGTTTAATTAGAAGAGAATTTAAAAATAACTTAGAAATCTGAGCCTTAATTTATTTTTCTCATAGTATTTGTGCAGCGAATCAAATAATAGTTAGTTTCCATAAAAATGATTGGATTATTGTTTCAATTGACCCAAATTGTTGCATAATTTGATAAATTGGTGCATAAGTTGATTGGATTAAAACTTTTTTTTAAATAAAATTTTTGATTTAAATATTGTAATTTTTGATCGATAGCCTCGACCTCTCCCTTCGCTTCTGCTTTGCGATCAATTTCGGAGCTTATATTCAATCGAAGACTTTCGCACCAATTCTTCAATAGGTTTCCTTCAAAACCAGAGAAGAAGCCAACAGAAGATTCTGACGATAAACCAAACGACTCTTCAGAAAGTGCACAAAATAGGTTCGGAACTCTGATGTCTTCATTGCGAGAGGTTTATGGTATTCTTAGTAATGGTCTTCGACGTTATGAGATCACCGATTCTGACTGTCAGTCAAGAATCATATGCGAAGTCCATCAGAAGGCTGTCGGCAGAAGTGCTTCATTGGGTTCATTCACAGCACAGCTATTGGATTTAATTGGGTAGGGATTGCAGTAAATCAGATAAAAACTGAGTCATTAATAATAATTTTAAAATAATTTTGATTGAAAGCGTCGAAAGCCATTTGGATCGTTCGGATGCCTTCAGTGAAAGAGCAAAATCTTTTATAAAGGACTTCGTTAGGGCCGCCAAAACCGGACTAACAAATAATGACTGCTCTCATGCATTCAGTCGCTGTCCCTCCACTTCATCCCCCGATTTGCCTCATTTTAATAGAATAAATGGTTTGAATAACGATTACTTCAAACAGAAACCACATATTTATGACATCAATCAGTTGTTATACACAAAGTTGGCTCAAAATAAGCCCAACCGACTGGCCATTAAGTCAACGTTTGTTACGACACCGCGAACTGTCAATTATTATTCAAACAAACTGTGATCTGATTATAATGTAATTCAAGTTTTCATAAAAAACATTAAAAAACAAATTTTATTTAAAATATTCAATCAATAATATATTGCATTGAATGTAAAATTATGTAAATTTTTTATGTTTTGATTTAATTTATTGATAAATGCAATCAAAATATGTTTAATTCATATTATGTAATACAATAAAATGTCTGTTTAACAGACATTTGTTAAAATCAAATATAGCATCGAATATAGAGATGAAGAATAATTTGAGCCTTAACTATGAGAATTAGAATTACATAGAATTTACTCCATTGTTGTTAATCTACTGTTAAGGGATTAGAAATACAAAATAATAGTTATTAATAGCATAACTTAGTTATCTCATGATATAATTTATAACTTCTAACATCTTAACCTTCAACAGTTAATTCTTGTGCTCCAACAACAGGTTCTTGTATTCAATGATAGTATAAGTTTAAGCAACGAAAACGGAAGCGCAGAACATAAGCCACTTTTAAACTTACAGTACGGTTAGACCCCTGTGCCAAAACAGATACCCTTAAGCTATTTATTTATCGCTTTTTATACAACAAAAAAAAGATTGCATAAGTATTTTAAAGCTTCAGTTCACTTGAGTCTCATTTAAAGTAAATCATTTGAGTAATAGATTCGTTAAGTTTGGCAAAGAATATAAAATTCGGTGAGTTTTCAATCGTTCACTAAATTTATTTTTTTATTAAGATTTTTTGAATATCGATACACTAGTTATCTCCTTGTTTTACAATTTAATTGTCAAACAAATTATTGTAAATTTATTTCTTTAGAACACATATAAACTTCAATAAAATAATTACAATAAAAGTTTTTCTTATGTTATCTATAAATTGCAGTAATAAATATTCAAATATTCATTCAATTCCTAAAATTTTCTATAAATTAGAATATTATTGAACTTATTTTGATTTAAATTATTGTTATTTTAAAACTTTTATTTTTGTTACACTTTATGTTCAACTTTTATTACAATTAATTTTATAATAAAACAATTGAATTTTATCAATTTCATCAAACTATGTTATAAATTATAATTAGTAATAAAATACTGTATTAACGTTATTTCAAATTTAATATAGAGTCTAATCCACAGCTATGGCTAATCTTAGATCAATAGTTAATTTGATTTTATTGATAACTTTGTTCTGTTTGGCTGAGTGTCAACAAAAAGTTAAAGAAAGTGATGTATCCGTTCCATATGAACGATCCTCCAGACAGTTACTGATGTGGCCCTTCAGTCCAGCTCTGAGTCGCCAAATTTTCGACATGCTTGATATAGTGACTGATGTGGCAATGCTCACTTTCTTGGGAATTCCTATTCTTGGACTCGTGGCTGTGAGTAATATCTGTTTATAGAATATTCTTTTGTGTTTTGCAAATCATCAAAAGGTGTAGAATTTTATTATATGTCTTATGTATGCATTAGTTGTTAGAACTAACTGTAAAGGTGTCCTTTTCAACAAAATTCACTTTGTCCAATTCCTGTGATTTTGGCCCAGACCACCAGGCTCTGCATAGGTCGCTGATAATGCAGATTTTGAGAAAACGGCGCCGTTTTTAAAATATTATGTGAAATTGTTACTAAATTTGGTCTAATTTTGTTAAATTCTTACAGAATTCGTCGAAATTCTGTTAAATTACATGATTTTTAATTAAATTCTACAAAAATTTGGCGATTACGAAATACCCTCTCCCGGACTCCCTGTTCGAAATTTGGCAGTCGGAATACCTTCCTGACATTTTTCCTTTATCCATCCCTGGATTTTCTTGAAGAATCATTTTCAAATACATTTAAAGTCTGCATTATTTATGACATGTAATCAATAATATGAAAATTAGAAATTAAAGTCTAACAGAAAATATTGTGAATTACATTCCCTTTGAGTCAATTATGTTTGCCTTAGATATTACAAGATTTCACATATGAATAATGAAGTCCAGGAGTTAATAATTTGATCAATCCATTTGACTTGAAATGCCATATATTCATGAGCGAACCCTGTCTATTTCTATAACAGGAATGTTAAACAGCCGGTGGATTCTGTAAAATGTTTATACTTGTGTTAAATAAACTTTTACAAACTCAATAGAGTTTGTAAAAGTTTATTTAACACATGTATAAACATTTCACAGAATGCACCGGCTGTTTGCCACGACTGTTTCTATATAATGCCGAAAATTCGCTTGGCTGTTTAGAATAAGTTAACTCATTTAATTTTAAACTCTATTGACAATAAATCAACTCTGAATTACACTTTATTTAATTCAATCCAATAGTTGGGCGCTTCAGTGATCGGTCCGTCACTAAGCACTGGTTCGGGTGGCGCTAGAAATAAGAGATCTCCCGATTATATCTTCGATCGAACAAAAAGAGCTCTAATATATGCCCGAAATTTATTCGATGTGTTGGCAAACCTTGAGGACACGTTTCAGAAATATGAAATCACAGAATCCGAGTGTCAGCTCAAAGCCGTTTGTGAAGTCCATAAAAAGGAATCCATTCTAAACACACAATACCATAGCTTTGGGAATCAAATCGTAGATCTCATTCGGTATTTAAAAATTTGAGATTTTTTTCGGAAATACTCTAAATATAAGAGTTTTATTCACAGAATGCAAAAGGATTTGGAAGAATATGAGATAATTCCATTCGCAAAGATCATATTCGGCCAATACGCGGATGCGGCCACTTATGGTATGAGCTATAGTATTCACTAATGGCCACAACTTTATTATTTATTCAATAATAGGTTCTGAAGAAAACGATTGCGATTTGGTTTACAGCAGATGTTCTCATAGTCTCAATGATTTGATGAACAAAAGTAAAAAACGGACGATAGAAGAGGAAAGACATTAATTGGGATTAATTTTTACTTTAATAATAATCGCATTCTATATTAGATTTAATTTATTTAATCATTCATCAAATATTTATTGCCTTTAATTTGCTAAACATTCAAATTCTGTAATTATATTCAGAAAAAATGACTAAAAAATAGTTAAGAAATTATTTATTTAAATATTTTTCATAACTTATTATTTCTATATACAGTATGAAGTAAATTAATGAAAAAGTTAAGACCAAACCAGCTGTTCGTTCAAAATGAATACAATTATTGAAGTTCTAAACCATAAACTGATAATCTATAAAAAAAATATTCATCAATAATTATACTTTATTTGGATAATTGTTTATGAAAATCGCGGGTTTAGGTAATCACTAGAACTCGCAATGAAGTAAAAAATCTATTATTAAAGACTTATCGAGGTATATTTTAAGAATTGAAATTAAATCTGAATCGAAAGAAGGGATGAAAGAATATTATTAAAAATAAAATTCAAAATATTATAAGATTTTATAATCTGTGACAGCAGTGAATTAGAAAGGGTAAGGATGTTAGTAATGGATGAAGTATCCACACAGTGACCCCTCTTACTATTACTAACTCAATAGAGATATTAATCATAATAAGCCGTGAATCTTAATGAGTAAAAAATCAATTCATTTGGTCTGGCTAAAGTAACCACTAGAGTATTAAAACCGAAGTTGTTTTCGAAATTACATATAAGAAAAAATAAAATTGCCCACCTCAAGTATGCTAGTATTAAAGTAGTAGTTTTTTACCAATTACCTGTTGTATGATTGTCAAAGATAAATCTGAGTTGAATTAAAAAGTAATTGATTGAAAAATACGTGAAAGGGAAGAATTTAGGGCATATCTGACCAATAGTAGTAGAGGTGGTATATGTGATGTTAAATCCCACCCGAAGCAAAGAATTACAAAAGATGAACACATAAAGCTCAATTTAAATTTTCATATAACATACTAAAATTAAAAAATTATTCATAGAATCAGTCGAGTTCCTGTTAAATTACGTCATTTTAAATTAAATTCTACAAGAATTTGATGATTACATAATATCTTACCCTATATCCCTTGTAAATTTGAGACTCTTATCAGTATCCTATATTTCCTAACTTTACAGTCTTTGGCCATCCCTAGTTTTTTGTGAAGTCTAGGAAGGATATGCCGAGCTGTGAAGTCACAAATGTAATTTTGGGTTAGGGGGGGAAATGGTCCTGGATGAGGCATTTCACAATCGTCAAATTCTTGCAGCTCTTGTATAATTTAATTAAAAATCATGCAATTTTACATAACTTTGATAGATTCTGCGAATTTAGCACATTTAAAAAACTCTCTAAGAATATAAGAGTTTGACCATTTTTAGCAAGAATTTGACAAAATTCTATTATTTTTCTAGAATTTTACAACACTGCTTACCCTTGCTTGGGGGAGGGAGGGTCGAGTATGAAATTGTCTTGAAATTTTGATCCCTTTGCTTCCTTAACCTCATTCCTTAATCAATTCCCTTCCCATTCGCTTCAGATATATAAATATTTTAAATCTTTTGAATCCTAATAATAAAAGGGACCGAACATAGTTGGGAATAACACTAATTTTGCATTCAAATTTTGATAAAGATGAAAATTGTGAAAATGTAAATTCATGCTACTTATGCGACAACGATGATTAATTTTGATTATAAACATTATTACTGAATAATATATGGAATTGTATGTAAAGGTGGCTCACGCGCGCACTTTTGAATTTCCAAAACTTTATATCTTTCAGTTCCATTTCATCAAGAATGAATTTATGAATAAATTGAACTCACATTATAAACTATAGTAATTTTATACTTTTGTAAAGATAAATCATATATTCATTCTTGGTCAAATGGAACTGAAAGATATAAATTTATATTCTAAGAATTATGTTTAAAATTGTCAAATCAAAAGTTTTCCCAAAATTGTTTGAAATTAGAAAAATACTCTCTACACCTAATATAAATGGTAATTAGTTCAGGGATGTGAAGACTTGAAAATGTCAGGGGGTGTATTTTTTCTTGGAGAGCTTGGAAAGAGTCCAGGGGAAAATAAAATAGCGGATTTTGCCAATTTTTGGCTAGGGGGGGGGGGGGTGGTCAGGAAAGCGTTCTTCAAAAATGTCGTATTTTTACTACTAATTGTAATAAACATGTTTATAACGCTTAAAATTAGTTTATTTATGGTTTTTAAATGTAAAATGCATTAAAAACAATGAAATATTGTTAAGAATTGCTTTATTTATAGTTTTTTTTAGTATAAAACATATGATAACCAAAGAAATAGTAACAAAATGAGTATATTTATTGGATTTTAATACAACTGCACTTCAATGCATTGAAATATTAATTTGTAATGAATTTGACAAAATATTTTGAAAACAACGCCTTCGGAGCCGTTTTCTAAAATTTTGCCAAAGAGGGGGTATCTCGCGAAGAGCTTTAGGGGTATCAGACCAATACGTTATGACCGTTCCGGGTTGGACCCCCCCCCTTCTGCACATGCCTGTAATGAGTTAGACAGTGCTGTTAAAGAAGTCAAATTTGAGCTCATTTCACATACTTAATACTAGAGATTTCTTGCTCGCGAGCAACATTTCTTGCAGCACTGGTTAAACAGATTCATTGCATAAATGTAAAAGATTTTGTCGCATTTAATTAAAATTAATTGCTATATCTTTTTGTAATCTGAGAATTTTCTTCATGATTATCTCTTGTTATGATTTTTTATTCACAAATAAAGTTATATCAAAATCGATGAATATTCTGGGTCCTTGGGCCGCTCTTGTTTTGTTAAGGTTTTCTTATAAAAAAATAAAAACTATCAAGTGATTAACATTCTGCAATCACATGCAAATAATTTCATCATAACAGGTCTTTAAATATTAACGTGCTTATCTACTGAATAATTTACAATATTATTATGTTTTTATATACTGTATAATGAATAAATATTATATCAGCAATACCAGTTCTAAAGCAATAAATTGAATTTTTTGAAAATACCCAATCTGACCCCCTATAACCCTTTTGACTTTGAAGTTCTTATCCGTACACTATACCAAACAATGAGCTTAAAGTTTTTTATCACCCTTAATTTAAAACAGGGATTGGGAAAATAAAGGTTCAGCCCAAAATACCCCTTGAGATTTTGGCCGATACTCCCCTAGACCGCTCGCGCGATATCCCTCACCCCAATAGTAATCTTTAGAAAACGGCGCCGATTACGCCATTTTTGGAGAATATTCTGTAGAATTTTATCTAAATTTTGGAAAAAAAAAGAATTTTGTCAAAATCTTGCTTTTGGTCAATTTCTCTTAAATTCTTACAGAATTCGTCGAAATTCTGTTAAATTACGTTATTTTTAAATAAATTTTGCAAGAATTTGACGATTGTGAAATACCTTCTCCTGGACCCTCTGTCCAAAATTTGGAAAAATTTGTGGCGTTACAGGCTGAAATACTTTGGCTTCGCCAAAATAAAATACCCCTCCCCCACTCCTGAAATTTCATCCTATTCCCATCTATGATTTAAAATATTTTTTCTAGTATTTATTTGGCGAAACCATAGAGGCATTACAAAATATTGGCTAATTTTAAAATTATGAATGATGCATTTGATATCATAACTATTCTGTTCAATTTTTTAATTAAATAGCATACTTAATGTATAATCATGTAAACTGAAAACTTATAGGATTACACATATTTCATAGATTTTAGCTCTCTATTTAGATAAATTATTAATATTTAACCGAACACTATTAATATTAAGACTAAATTTCAATATAATCTTAAATAATAGTCATTTATACAAATAATTTATTGGAAAATATTTAAAATCTATTTTATTTTAACATTTAGTTTTAAGTTTAATATTAATCATTTGCCTGAATAGATAACTATCTCAATGTAGTGTAAGCCTATAATTTCCCAGTCGTCATGTTTATAATTGTAAAAATACCGGTAATATAAAAATATATGTGAAAATATTAAATCAAATGATTAATTCTTCTTCTTTTCTGTTATCTTTTCTGCAATGTGTTTTTTAAAGCACAAGTTCTGAGACAGTTTGGTACCAGGGGTCGCCAAGGTAGGCCGGGTCAGGGGGTATAGAAGGGTGTATTTTCAGGAAATTTTGCCAAAAAGTCAAGGGAGTATAATTTTTTTTTAAATTTGAAAAATGCACAGGCTGAGTAAGGTAAAAATACTACTTTTTGCACTTGTATTTAGGTATACCCCCTTTGGCGACCCCTGGTTTGGTACCATAACATCCAACCTCCTTGGGTGAAAAAATTTAACAAATAAACATTGCTTATTGAATCTTTGTTCAGTCAAAAAGATTTTTCTGAAGGGGAATTTGAACCCATGGGCTTTTGATATAAACAGCAATAGAAATTAACTGCTGCATCACTCAAAGTTTAAAATGATAACATTAATCTTGTGTTTTCTTCCCAGTTCTCTGGTGCCGTGTTTAGACCTACCAAACCTTCCCATACTGCTCAAGGATGGGTAAACCCAAATACCCCTCTGACTTGGTGGCCTTTCCTCATTCCTGATGCTTCTCACTAATTTTGTAAATATATTTAAACAAATAAAAATAAATATTAAATATAATTTGTTATATTCAGTATGTTATGTAATTATGATGCATTTATAAGCAGTATAAATATGAAAGAAATCACCAAGAATAGAAGATTGTCGAAAGGAAGAAGCACTTATCGTTTGGTTTAATATTTCATATAAGATCTCAAATAAGTTAAATCTTTTGTTAAAACTTGTATTTTTTTTAAAACAGAAAAACAGATAATCTTAGAATGTTTTTCATATTATCTAAATGTCTGTTCATTTAAGTTAAAAATAAACAAAAACGAGAAAAGATTTAGAATAATAGAGACTTTGAGACAGCAATCAAATTGTAATTAAAGTTTTGCCCAAACGTTATGTAATGACTCATAAGTAGTAAACAATCAGAGAATCATAACATGAATGTCACGGAAACTGATTCAGTGATACTCGAGGTTACGCCTCATTCGGATTCTTCGAAGCACTCGAAAGCATTGGTAGCCTTCAAAACAGTTGTTGTTGTTGTGGGTCAGTGTCAGGTCATCGACATATAGAGCCCAAACACGTTTACTTACGTCACTCGGCTTTTCCGCATATTTTCAATTACAGAATCACTTAAAATATCTTTACTATCGCTTGGATTCGCATTTCTATTCATTCCTATTCTCAAAAATACCACTAATTATTTGAATTTTCTTCGAATTTGTTTTTTATGTCAGAAATAATTTGAAGCAAAAAGAGTTAATTTTGTATTCAAAATAGTTTTTATTTTAAAAAAGTTCTTAATTAGGAATCAAAACTTTATATAATAGCTTAATATTTAAAATGGTCTAATTTTTAAATATTGAAATTAAGAAAATACAGTTGTTTTGGAATTAGGAAAATATGTTCAGACAATTGTATAACAAATTCAATACATTTTCGAACCGATAATTCAAAAACAAAATTGCTTTAAAAGCTTACCTGTGTGTTCGCTTCTGCTTTAACTTGCAGTATGACTGCACTCCAATATTCATATATCAGTTCATGAGATATGTCAATGGATTTCTATATTAATTTATAGCGCAGTCTTACTGCAACTTAAAGCAGAAGCAAACACACAGATAAGCTTTTAAAGTAGTTTTCCTATTGAATTATCGGTTATGTTTGTTAACACTATTATTCTTATAAACTTTGCAGCAAATGAACCTTAAAATAGTAATTCAGTCAGAAATTCTGTTCAATTCCTATCTTACAATTCATATAATCTGATGAAACAATGATTAGACTAAACAAACAAATAGTTTTATTAATTAATTATAAATATTATAAAATTATAATTTAATTACAATAAATAAAATTTTGTTTTCGTTTAAAATTTTAAACAATTTCTTTCATTTTTTTTAATGAATATTGAGTTGTGATTATGAAAAGTAATAAATAAATAAATGTTTAGTAAATAATTCCTAAATTGTTAGGAATTAATGATTAATTAAAACAAATAAAAACAGTTAATTAAAAAAAGTAATTGATTTTTGAGCAAAATTAGACTTAAGTTTCTCCGACTTTAGTTTTAAGTCTTCGGTTAGCGTTTGGATCGTTTGATGCAATTAAAGTATAATTGAGTTTTTCTTTCTCTTTGATTAGTTCTGAATTCAAAGTCTTCTTCATACCATTAAATTCTCTGATTTTATCGAAAGCGCTGTTTAAAGTGTTTTGATTATAGAGTTTATTAATGATTTCGATGGAGTCGTGTCTATCATTTGGATTGCTTTCCGAATACAAAGTCTGTAATCTCATTGAATCGTTCACTACTTTGGGGTCGGACTCGACTGTGAACGAGGAATAGACTTGTGGTGAAGTGTCGGCCACAGAGTTACTGCTGATTCTGTTCTGTTTCACATTGACCTTAGAATTTCTGTTCTCAATCATATTCAAGAGTTGCTGATAAGCGCCCGCATTAGCCGAGGCATCCATTTCTGAATATTTCTGATTTATATTCATTTGCGGAAACATTATTTGCGGCGAATTGTGTGTCGAAGGCATATAAGAGTTGGGAATATTGTATGCGTTCATTATTCCCACTCTTTTCTTATCAGACATATGCACCGGTTCTTTCTGAGGGGGCGGCCATATCGGGTGTTCCGGTGGGAAACGACCGACTGGTGGATCAGGTAGTGGTGGAACAGGCATTGGAGAGACTATAATTACAGATATTCTAATTTATTATCTTTGGATATATTTTATTTCAAACATTTCTAAATAATTGCAAATTAACTGAAAATTGTTTCAAATTTTTCTCAATAAATAATAATAATTGTATTGTTTTAATATAAAAAATATAGAATACCTGGCGATTCATAGAATGCAAGCATTGCGACCACTCCTGCGATGACAGACAAGGCATAGACGCCTGCAGTCAATGGTTTACTGAATACCGATCGCACCGACGATTCAATTCCAGCTATAAATGAAAATTATTTAATGTTTAGAGTTTAGACACAAAATCCATTTCATGGAAGAAATTAAGTTTAAAACAATAAAAATATTAAGTTTTAAATAATGAGAAACAATTGAATTTGTCTCACATCTGAAGAAGTCGGTGTCCTTTAGTTTGATGAGATGGTTGATTAATGAGACAATCATATTGTCACTGGCACTCGGACTTTTGTTTTCCCGACTCTGCACTTCATTATTATGTTCACTACAGTTAACTAAAAGAAGAGTTAATATTAAAAAAGAAAATACGATTAATTGAAACTTTGATATTCGACTCATTCTGACTAATAATTTAAAGTAAATGATCGCCGAATGAGAGATTCAAATGAAAAACATTTTCAAATCGCGAATATCAGTCAAGAGAATCGCGTTATTTTTCAGGTCAACTCAGTTACGATCAGATTGGCTGACATACCATACCATAGACTGGCTCTGAATAGTTTATATTTGGCAACTGTTTTACAACTATTTTGAGCCAATCCTCAAAATCACACGCAATAAAACTTTATGAACTCTCACAATAGACAACATATTTTTTTTGTTTTCATTCAAATCGGTTTCAAAGTCAGTAAAATTTATTCAAACATATAATTATATCATTATTTGAATTGTATATAAAATCTTACAAATGATTGCTTAAAAGATTCTCATTTACTATATTGAAGTACGGGTGGAGATATTATGCTGCTATACTGTGGTTACTATACATTATGCTAGTAAAAATGTGCTCTATAGTAAGAATGTGTATATAAAGCATGGATATCCAAAGGGGAAGTTTTGAATAGTCCTTTAGATAGAAGATGTTCTAGTATTTTTTTAAAAGCTGTTTTCCGTGTTGCTATCGACACCTTTCAAAATGTTTAGACTTTTGGAAGAATGAGATCGAAAGCTCCATTTTCACCCGGAATACTCTATAAATTCTGTTGATTCTCTAGTAATCTCTGTTGAAAATCTGTTATATTCTGTATTATTTTTTTGTATATTACCTATCATTTTCTTTAAAAATTTTGTAAAGATTGGCATATTAAAATCTATAAAATTAAATTTATATTACATTATTTCCATGGTTTAGTAAAGTCTGAACATCCCTGATATTTAGAGTTGAACAACTATTATATATTATGTTATATTATAAGATATTAATGGCTAAGCATGTTGAATTTAATATAGAATACCGATGAAACAATCAAAATGTATGTAATCAAGGTTATAGGTCCGAGTATTT
>JAQFXN010000075.1:0-31766 GCA_034693365.1 Liacarus xylariae | reverse complement strand
TATTCGATGAGACGATCGAAAACTGAATGCAAAGAATATGTCGAAAGAGTCGAGAATTTATAGAGAATTCGAAAAAAGCGAATACAAAACAATTATGTGTTGACTCTCGCGCGGCGTTCAGTCTCTTCTTTACAAACAATCGGTGGGTAATAGACGTCTCGATCCCAGAGTTTCAATACCTGTGCGGTCTCTCGAGGAGTGAGAGATACTGTCTGTGGTCGGGGACCACACAATAATAAAACAATATTTTAAAAATGATCTTTATTTAAAGCATTGTATGAATATCGAGAATATGGCAATTTTTTCAAACCTAACATCTCAAGATTTTCAGGTTGATTTTCAAAAAAATCTTTTTCACAAACATTTTATGTTTGAAAAGAAGGAACACATTATCTAAGCGGAGGTCATTCGCGGTATTGCAGATTAGCGTTCAGTCAATTTGATCCGAAATCCAATGCCATTTTCACCGAAATTCACTTCAATATTTACAAAATAAATTTGTTTTGTGTTTAAAATATCATTAAAATTGGTTTCGAATTCAAATATTTGTTTTATTTTAGTGATTTTGTTTTATTGTCTAAAAATTTAGTTAGTTTATTACTTTTAAATATATCAGCGTGGTGTTTTGAGCATTTTATCAAAATGAAGATCACTGCTATAATTTAATAAATCCGTTGATAAATAGGTCTAAATTCTAAGAATTTCTAACCAAAGACAATATGAAAAGTACAAAATTATAAAGGTAAACTAAAACCTGAGAAAGAAATATATCTAAATAAAGTTACGTAGTATATATTGCATTCTTAACAATTCTATAGGAAGCTTTAACAACCGGCTTAGGATAGATTATGTGTAAGATTAGGGTAACCCCTGATACATCAATAGTTTCAAGATTAAAAGTTTTTAACAAATAATTTTCTCATTTAAAGAATTAAATTAAAAGCAAAAAATAATATAAATTATTGAATGAAATATTTTTAAAAAATATTTTGACAATTGTTTCTGTGATTACTTGTAATTCATATTTTCAGTCCAACAAAATGTATACTCAGCTCAAAGAAGTAATCAAAGAAAGAAAGTCCCGAAGAAAGTCAAGTAGAAAATCGCAACGAAAGAGAAAGAGAAAATCAGGCGAACACAGGAAAAGGAGTTATTCAACCACATGGGAGAGGGGGTGTTGGTATTGTGGCTGTGGTCAAGAAAAAGGTCCTCTAATCAGGCCCTGCAGTTGCGAGGATTCAGGACCAGTGAAAGTGGCAGCAGGTGGTAGGGGTCCAGTCATGGAGTATAAGCCATGGATTCATTACAAGTGTCTAATCATATATATGTGGAGAAACCTCTGTCGAGACTGCTGTCATTGTCACAGAGAGTTCGAGGATTACGAGACACGGATTTGGTCGGAAAAGGATGAGGACGGGGATAGAATTGACGGCATTAGTTTTAAACATCCAGACCACCCTTCCCGGGATCGCTTGATTCTCGATATGGAAGTGGAGCAGATTAGAAGGAATCGTCTAAAAAAATTAGAGGTCTTAAGGAAAAAGTTGTGCGAAATTGAAAGGGATTTAAGGGAAAATCAGACTGAAGTTTGCAAACTAAGTAATGTGAGAGGGGCAGAACCACTTAGGTATGCGTCAGAGTCGGGTATCGACCGCCCACTGAGTGCCCAAACCCCACAACTGACTGACGTGGAGATCCCCCGTCTGAGGAATCTTTGCCAAGAACTACGACAAATGGCATTGACTGCAGAGAAACAAATGAATGTGTTTCTCGACGGAAATGATTCGCTCATAGAGTTTATGCGGATCGCAGAGGAGGAGAACCAATAGATTAGTCGACTGTTTGTTAATACAGAATTGAATTGAAAATTTGAAATTGTTTATCAAATAAAATATGGGCAAAATTACAAAGTAGTGGTGGACAATTAGAATTATTATTATAGAGTATATGTATTTGTTTAGAGATTTTTATTTAGTTAATTGAATCACTAATAATCAATTATTTCAATATATACTACAATTAAAATATATATTTTAGATTGTATTTAAATAAAAATACATAATTACTATGAAAAACATTATTATTAATATAATTATAAAAATTTTACTTTAGATTTTGCATAAAAAAAGTTTCAAGATTCAACAAATTAATGAAAATAAAATTAAATTTAAAGTTAAAACTAAATTTATAATATATTATTGAATAGATTTTTTAAATCAACAAAACAATTGCAATTGCGTTCACTACTGATTCATATTTTTAGTACAGAAACAGTAAAAGGTAGTGATCGAAGACATGCCACGAGGAGTATCAAGCAGAAAATCTAGGGAAAAGAAAGAAAGAAAGTCAAGGAAACAAAGGGAAGCAGAGGAACTGACTGCTCTCTATGATCAGGTGCCACCAGATGTGATGCAGGGGATGCGGGAATTTGTAGACGGACTGGCAGTACATGGCTTACCATCACAACCGCAGACACCACAACAAAGAGAGCACATGCCTGAAGATGATAGACGAGCCATGCATTTGGATAGAACTGATGGACGAGAGGGAATACCACAACTGCGGGGACCACAAGGGCTAACCAAACGGGAGCAACAAATGCATTTGCAGGGAATTCGTCAGGGGGGATGGCCCAGTCAGGAGGGGAAGAGACTGCTCGATTCTTTTGCAGCCAACACATCACCACAAGGGGCAGAAAATTGGTATGCCGAGCACAGGCCTAGTCCCGCACCAGTACCACCAGCACAGGTACGACAACAAGAAGCACCTCCAGCCCGAAGACCACAGCGCTCTCAAATGCTTCAAACACGACCTTCACAGCAGGAACTGGAGAGGTCGTGGGAAAGGCAGGTACAGCAACGAAAGGATAGGGATCGTCGAAGAGAAGAGCAGAGAGGCCGCCAGGGTGGATGGCCCAGACAGGAGGAGACGATTTGTCGGGTATGTCGGCGACATGAAGAGGGGGAAGATTTAGTCAGACCCTGCGATTGCGTCGAGGGATGGATGCACTACAAGTGCTTAATCAACAAAATTTATAACAATTATTGCACTACCAATCGTGAAGAGCACAGGAGATGCCACTCCTGCAACGCCTATTATGAGGATCACGTGCCACGAATGACGATCGAGAATGACGATGACCCGGGGCGATATGTGATTGTCTTCGAGAATCCAGACGACCCCCAGAACGAAGACCCTATTGTTATTAATCCTCGAAAGCTTAACGAAAGAAGAAGAATGAAAATGGAAATTCAAAAAAGAGTAGAGGATTATGGGGAGGCGGACGCAGATTTGACCCAGTCAGAGGAGGAATTGGCCCGGCTACGGACGAGAGGCAACCTTAATATACATGAGCGGGCCTATAAGGATAAAATCGTGCGCCAGGACATGCCCAACACATACAACCGGATGGAAAACCTCCGCTCAGATATCATTAGAAGAACAACGCGAAGATTTCAACATGAGCTCAATGAGGGGGCAGAAGATGAATTTCCCACAGGTGTGGATGACCGGCACAAGGAGGACACGGATGAGGAGGACCACAATGAGAAGAACACGGATGAAAAGGACCAGAAAGAGCAGTAGTATTGAGTAATCCGGAGCTAAATTAGAGTGAAATTAGAATTTGAAGTTTAAAATAGTAAACAAATAAATTGTGCGACGAATACCAAAATGACATTTAATTGAATGCTTACTTTGATTTTACTTCTTTTACAATTCATAAAACATATGATTAATTGCTGGCTATATATGATGTGAACAAATGTTGGCGCTGTCGCCGAATTGCATATTTAAATAATACAAGTGATTGGGATGAAGAGGCACAAGAAGAAGAAAAAGTGGCCCCGAGTACTGACTCATTGGATACACTACTAGTGTCTATTCAAAGAAATATGGGAGAATCTGAGTTTATATATTCCTTGATGGATAAAGGGAGGAAATATTCGGTAGTCAAAGTATACTGGATAATTTTACAAAATTCTTTCTCGACTTTTTAAAACGAAGAGAAATTATTTAATTTTTACCATGCTACCTGTTTGTATTGATTTCATATTCGCATACTATATATGGATTGAATCAAATCTATTACATAATCACATTTCTCTTGAAAAGCGTAGATCAAAATTAAACTTCTTTACAGATGATTATCCCATTGAAGAAAATGATATTAAATTGAAATTAAAAAATATATTATATTATTGAATGAATTGTTGTTTTTTTTAAAAAAGAAATTTGAGAATTGCTTTTGTAATAATTTCGGTTCCATTGGTTCAGAACAGAAAAAAGTTCAAACAACTAATTGAAGACATGCCTCGAGGAGTGTCGAGCAGACAATTGAGAGGAAAGAAAGATAGGAAAGCACGGAAAGAAAGGGAAGCACAAGAATCGATGTCTATAATTGATATGCTTTCTAATGGCCCACAAATCTCGGTCTCAAACCCTTTGGATATCGATGAATATGAGGTCCCACTTTTCAAAGTTCACTCGAATGAACACATTCCACGACCTCAGGTCCCACAACATTCACGGGTGTCTTACATACAACCGACACAACAAGAACTGGAACAGTGGGACGGAGATGAGGAACGGCATGCACAGAGGGAGAGGCGATGTCGGGACTGCCAACTGAGTGAGAGTGAGGGGGAGTTAATCAATCCGTGCCATTGCGGCAATGAGGGATGGATTCACTACAAGTGCTTAACCGACCGAATCCTGAATTTGCATTTGCCGTCGCGTTGTGGCAGTTGTGGCGCTGAATATAATGACCCACGAATTCAAGCGGGAAGAGGTGCAGAAGGACCTGATGGACAGATAGCATATCAACTCAATGTACCCGAACATTCACAGGTGCTTCAGACACAATACGAACCAACAGATTTGCACAGTTATGATGAACACAAGGGGCAACAGGAATGGGCAGGAGAAGAAGACAGCAGATGTGGTGTGTGCCAGGGTGAACATACGGGTGAAATAATCAATCCCTGCGGTTGTGATGAAGGATGGATTCACTTCCAGTGCCTAATCGAACAAATCTATTCGCGCTATCGTTGGAACGATAACGAGACTAATATGGAGTGTCGTCGGTGTGGAGAGCACTACAGAGACCCACGCATTCGGGAGGAGACGAATACACTTAATGAACGTCTCATTATCTTCGAACCAGACAACCCGGACGACCCCTACCAGCAACCTATGGTACTTAATCTCGAACGCCTACCCCACAGACGAATGCTTCAAAATCAAATACGAGGGTTTTTGGAAAATAGACAGGAGCTCATGGAAGAGTATCGTAATAGTGTGGATGATTTGGAGAGGTTGAGAAGGCATACCTCTATGGGAAGGCATAATTTGCCATATGATCCAAATGCTAGAATAACTGAATTGGAGGAACAGGAACTGCCAGAACTCGACCGCTTGATAGACACGAGAAGCGATCAATTAAGACGTTGGGTAAGTGCAAGAATAGCCGATGAGCTCAATGAGGGAGCGGAAACGGAGGGGGGTGTATCTGAAGACTCAGAGGATGAGAGTCAGCATTAGGATTACGTACACCTAATCTAAATTATAGGGAAATTAGTAATTGTATAGATTTTAAACAAAATAAAGTGTAAGAAGAAGAAACTCTTCTTAAGTTTGATAAGATGACTACGTGTTTCAGTATAATAGTCACATACAGTTAAACATTTAATAAATAATTTTGATACGTAATTTATGAAAAAACGTCAATTATGCAAAGGTAACAATTACAGTTTAAATAGGGGGTGGTGGTGGTGGGGCACAAAGTAAATATGAACGATCAATAGTTGAAGTATATTATAGTTTTTATTTCATTAAAATCGGAATAAAGGAAATCATACAAAATTGGTTTCAAAAACACGAAGTTAACAATAAATTTTTCATTGCAAATCATAGAAATAAAAATCATAAATTGGCATGTAAAATTATATCTTTCATATTATTTTTATAGTGTATCATTTGATGTAGTATTGTGTACTAAATAACTTTTTAACTCCGCTTTCGAAGAAAAAGTAGTATATAGATTCGTTTTCACCACCCCCTTTTAAATTAAATAAAACTCATTCTAAGTATTAAATATAATTTATTATATAATATTAAATGAATTATCAGAAAAACACTAAGCAATAAGTTTAGCAAAAGATTAAAATTTTAGTCCATATATATAGACTGATCGGAAAGTCGATGGTCATTGTTAACAGCGCTTAGTTTCTCCATGCGCCCCATCATTTTGAATAGGGCGAGGCTTCTCCTTAAGGAGCCTCCAACGGTTTTCTGTAATTACCAGTTTTCCCTAGCCGATTTTTAATTTTTGAATTGTGCCTAACCATATCCTTGGCCTTGTGCATCGCTCAAATCCGCGTTCCCTGACTTTCGCTGAGTTTGAATATTATATTTTGAAACTAAAATTTATTTTCAATCAATAAACAACTCAGGGATGTCCAGAGGGGGGTGGGGTCCAGCTTGGCATTTCAATCCTGGCATTTTGGCCGGATTCCCCTAAAGCTGTCCGCGAGGTACTCCCACCACCTAAGCACGATTTTAAGAAGCGCCGAAGTGCCATTCTCAAAATATTTTGTCAAATTCAGTACAAATATTATCAACAAAACAATAAATAAACTCATTTTCAGCACTATTTTATAGATTTCAGTCAGTTTTTTATTTAAAAAACTGAAAATGTGAAAGAATAAAATAAAAAAAGGTTTAAGAAGAAGCAACATTTCTTAAGTCTTATAAGATGACTACGTGTTGCAGTATAATAGTCACATACAGTCAAACATTGAGTCAATATTTTTGCAAACTTTATTAATAAACGAATTTTTTTTGACTAATATTTTTACAAAATTATTGATTTAATGTTTAACTGTAGTCACTATTATACTGCAACACGTAGTCATCTTATAAATCTTAAGAAATGTTGCTTCTTCTTAAAGCCTTTTTTGTTTTATTCTTTCACATATGTGTATAATTTTGAACAAAATGTGAAAACTGAAATGGTGGCGTAACGTATAAAACTTTTCTTCTGAAAAAATGAGCGGAGATAATTTTAAAAGTTTTCGATAGATATTTTAATGCAACTCCTTAGCTGCCACTGATTCATATAAGAACACATACGGGAGACGACCCTTGTAAATTTCATATCAACTCCTGTGTTACACGTGAATTTTAAAGCATAACACCTTTCTATTTGTAGAGGGTCATTTGTCACTATTCAAAGCTATGCCGACATTAGGATAATAGACTTAAATTGTGACAAATGTGACTCCAATGTACACCAATAAGACACGAAAAGACACATTTGAGTCACTTCCCAGCAATACTCATACAAACCCCCTTTTATTTATTTTTGGATCATTTACTTCTTTAAACAGCATTAGAGTATAATTAAACTAATATACAATACAAATATGAAAAGTTTTTACCCCTAATTAATAATTAAAAGAATTGTCTTTAATTATTTAGAAATCTTTCAATGGATTCCATTGAATGGACTTATAATTCTGCGACTACTGGAACACAAGAACAAGGAATACATAGCAATATTTAAATTAAATAAAAATTCTTTAAGAATTACTTTATATGTCTTTAGTTTTATTTAAAAGTAGTAATGAATTTATAGTACAAATGGTATAATTGAAAAAACATTTCAATTAATTATTATCTATTATTTCAGATAATTAACAATAAATTCTATGCAAATAATGAGACATTTATTAACTGAAATAAACTGCAAATTATTTGTTAATCGAAATAAATTAAAGTAAAATTCTTTCTCCGCTATGAAACCCGTTATGAGTGAAGGAAATGGATTTTACATTAAATTAGCGATAATTTGTAAATAAAATCATAACAATTAATGAAAACAATGGACTACTGATTGGTTTTTAAAAAAGCTATTATTGTACTCAATATACAGATTTTCGTTTAAACTTTAATTTGAATTTATTATTAAATCGTTTGAACACTTTATGTAAACATAAACTTATTCTTAAATTAAAGTCAAAACAATCGAATAATTTTTACAATTTTTATATAATTTATTTGATCGAAGAGTTTAACCACTTTTAGAGATATTAACAAATACTAGGAGTGATATGAAGAATGCGTTGCGTTCTGTCCCTTCCATTCTTCGACATTCTTTATTTGTTGGGTCGCGAATAGGATTCTATTGAGTATCAATCCATTAATACATGTATTTATCATTAAAATGGTTTAATTATTATCAGAGTTTGACACAAATCTTACAATAAAGTTAATAACTCTACGATTTAGCAGTTCTTCTATCAGTTCTATCATTAATACTAATTATAGAATTTAATTACTCTAGACTTTTAAGGAAAAGCACTGTATATATACTCAATATCTATAATCTCTTTAATCAAACTTTGATATAACAAACCTCTGTTCCTGTAAAGTGGACTGTATTTCGGTCAGTCTGACCAGAGATCGGGCCATTTTGAGTTCGGCCGACACTCGCGTGCATTGATGACTACCGATGTCATGCGATTGGTTTGAATAGACTTTCGCCTAAAAAATAGTGTTTTTTATTTCAATTCAAATCTAATCTAATAGTGTTCGTGAGCACCGGTATGTCTATTCCTACCTGTTTCTCCGCGTGGTCGGCCTGCCATCCGGTCACGTGACTCACTAAGTCCTCTCTGTAGAAGTTGGCCAACGAAGGCGTGAGTGTAGGCACTGATGGCTTAAGAGATGCAGAACTGATTGCCGACGAAATATTGGTAACACTGTTTGGCGGACTGTCATGTCTGGTCGAAGAGATGGCACTCTTTTCAGAGACCGGCGACCGATTGATATGAGCCCTACTTATCAAAAGATCTAATTCCTGTCGAATTCCATCAGCGCTTTGATGGTGTGGTTGTTGTGTTTGATGATAATGGGAGGAGTGATGGGGGATGTGGTGGGAGTGGTGTCTGTGATGATGACCCGAATGGCCAGATGTCGAGACGGGTGACTCACTGTTGGTCCCAATGACTGAGGCATTTCGGGGCGAACTCGAGACGATTCGATGTCGTGACGATTGACTGCTTTGACTCAACGCGTTCTTGGGTTCAGTGGCCTTAACCGTCAGCTGTAATGCCTGTTGTAGTGCTCTTAAGGCCTCTTCAGAGATGTTTAGAGACAGTTCAGAGAGGGCTAACCCCTGGGTCGACACAAGCAGTTTCTGAAGGTTTTGGGTTTGTGTCGGAGACAACTGTTGAGACCACTGCTGAGACAACATCTGATTCATCAGCTGTTGAGCACATCCAGTGTTGGTGTTATTGAAGTTATTGGTAGTACTGATCCCTTGAGTTCTAATTACATCATTTGTTTGATTATTATTAACTAAATTTGTTTTATTACAAACATTAGTAGTATTTGAAGATTCATTGGACGAGAAGTTCGGAGACTTAAGTGATTCACGTTTTGCACAATTAATTGAATTCATATTATTTCTGGTATTAGTGTCTGTCGTCGGGAGTCGTTTGGAATCGCTGTTCGGCTTATCGTTCGACAGCTTCAGGTCGTCCTCTCGTTTAGAATGAGATCTAATACTACTGTTTGAGTTACTATTACTACCAGTACTGGCAGTTCCACTAAACTTAGTTCTGGAACTCTCTTTCACTCTATAACCGGAGGACAAGTCGTTAACATATGATTTGCTGTTCGAAGACGTGACACAACTCTTGTCATTCCTATTATTACGAAACGAATGCGACGAATGTCTGTCCGTTTTGGACGAATGCCTTCTCTCTATTTCGAGCCATTCTTTAGGTTTTTCCCATTGAGAGACATGTGTTTTCTTGTTGTAGTAATAGTTCTTTCCGGAAGAACTCTTCATTTCACTCCAATCGCCACAAGTCTTGAAATTACGATTTGCACCACTTTTCGTGTCATTACTCATGTCATGACTGGTCGGATGATTGTTTACACTCTTATTATAGCTCTGTTTGGGCTCTATTGGAGACCGGCTTCGAGAGGAACGACAGTTCAGCGCTTTTTTCTTATTCTCGTAGTACTTATCCCTTTCCCGATCCCTATCTTTATTGCGAGAATACGAAGATTTGTTCGCATAAACACTTCGATTGGGACTCCAATTATCGGGTGAACCACTTCTGGACCGACTGTTACTTCCATTAGTTGGCGAACAATTGCGTCGATGTTTGCCATACGAAGAGTCATTACAATTGCCATAACTGTTAATACCTTTCGACGAATATTTACTCATTGAGTCCTAAATTACAACAATTTTGAACACAATTTAATGTATTATTTATAAACAAATGATTGAAATATATTTTGATTTCGACTTAAATGCTTTGAAAACTAAATGAAATTCGTTTTTGACTTCAATTCGTTATAATTGTCGACAATTTTATTAAATAAAAAGCAATTAATTTGAGACTCAATGCAAGTGTTAACCGATTGAAGCAATGAGTAAATGATAATCATATGGTGCTGTATGTGAGCAATGGATGTAATGGTTATACCTCTAAGTGATGGTTCGATGACTTCTTATCGAAATACCTGTGCGTATAGAAAGGCATCAATTATTTAGTCATTAATTCAAATTAAATTAAGTTAAGTTAATCTAAATTTTGTGCAAACAATTCGGTGTGGAATCTGAGTTCAATTCCCACTCCCACTCACTCTTAACTGTAATTAAACTCAATTCCTATTAATGTTTGGCTAATATTGTGTCATAAATGGCGTCTCTATTGTGAGTCTATTTGTGTATTCATTCGACTCAATGCACAAAATGACTGAAATATCATATATGAGTGAAGACAACAGTCAACACATCCAAACACCACTCAATACAGAGACAGCAATATATTTACCCATCGTTTAGTCGAAAGCATTTTCTCGATTGCATTACCATTAATGACATTAACTATGATTTACTCATTAATTGATGTCATTTTTGAATTAAACACAACTACTGTTTGCCATAAATACGAGAATACGAGTCGATCTGTGTTTGCATACAATCACTACTGCCTTCCAAACCAATACATACACTGCTATACACTCTATAGAGTGTGAGTGAGGATAGAGATAGACATAGACTGAGCCAACATATGGGGACCGGCTATACACTGCCCCTCAAAACACTTTGACAACTCATTCCACTCCACTCTATCAGAGTTCACCTCATTTTAATTGACTTCTTCTCCAAATCTAACCAAAACTCTATTATTTGATTTGAAATTAATATAAATAATATATTTTAAATACAATTAATCTTTAATTAACTTTTGTTTCGCTTATTGTTTATTCAAATCTATTATTCATCTAATCATATGATTTCCGAAATGAGTAAATGGACCCCAATATAGGATATATTATAACTTGTTTTAATAGACGTTACACTAAGGGGTGGTTTAGCACAGCTGGGGTTCAATTGATTGATGCATTCATTCATCTCTAAGTTATATAATAAATATTACAGAAAAGGGGACAAACATTGTTCGTAACGCTGTTAATGACAAGCATTTGTTTTTTGGTCAAAATTATTGGAAAATTCATTGAGTTTTTGCTGTAAATTATTATAGACTTTAAGTTTAATAATAGAACTTTCAGTAAATAAAATATTGTATTAATAAACAGTTCATAAGTATTGTGTAATCATTGGATAAATCGATGGAAATGTGATTTGAAATATGATTTCCAATAGTTTTGGATTAGTTTTAGAGACAAACAAACGGATAAACAATAGTTGACATCAAATAAATTACTCTTTTATACGAATAAACAAATGTAAACAAACATTAGATTAAGTTTTTATAATTCAATTAAAACTACTATTAATTGACGTAAACTCTAATCCAAAGTGACCTCAATTTCAGTTTTAGTTATTTTTCTTTATTTATACTTAAATTATATATAAATTTATTAAATATTGCATTGAATTCATTACTATTTGTGAACATTTTATAAGTTTTTAAAATTTATTTATATTTTATTTAATTATTTGAATTGAGTTTTGAATGCAATGACTATTGAGACAAATGAACCCCAATTTTCTGAAATCGGTATTAATCTATAGACAAATGAATTGATATTTTAGTTGAAATACTTGTGTTGAATAGGTTTGCGTCGATTGTTGTTATGGTTGGACTCCGAGGGCTATGCCGTCAACAGTATTGGTGCCAAATATTTGATTAAATTACTGAAAAGCCGTTGCGTTCAGCCATTGATATGTGTATGCATTGAATCACTAATTAATTGAATTAATTATAGAACTATTAATCCATTAATTGTCTCAAACATTCAGGTCTTCGAGAAAATGTCTAAATTTGACAAAAATAGCAATCAATACAAACCCTTTAATTCAAATGCAAGTAATTTAATGAATCAAATATACAATTCATTAAAGAATGAATGGATATCTGAGTGCAAGGACTTGTGCCAAATCATATCAGATCCACACTTGAGAGCTGTACTCTTTGCGGCCGATTGTGTTGCGAGGAATGACTACTCGCCAGTCCTTCCGCCCGAAACACACAACACGACAGAAGGCAGTAGTTTAGGCGACTGTTCGGCCCTTAAAATAGTTCGCGTCGTTAAGAATGACGAACCACTCGGGGCTACAGTTAAGGTCGACGAGAAAAGCGGTGCAGTAGTGTTGGCACGAGTTCTAGTGGGCGGAGCAGCGCATAGGAGTGGACTCATTAACGTCGGCGATCAGATATTAGAAGTGAACGGGCAGTCAGTTCGGGGCCGTTCGCCCATTGATGTCATTAATCTACTCGAACGCAATTGTAAGGAAGGAGTGATTGCCTTCAAACTATTGGCCACAGACTATGAGTCGGACAGAGCTGTCAGACAAAGCAATGTCACAGTTCGGGCGCATTTCGATTACGAGCCGACAACTGATCCTTACATTCCTTGCGATCAAATCGGTCTGTCCTTCAAAAAGGGAAACATTTTGAATGTCGTCAACAGAGAGGACCCCAATTGGTGGCAGGCGTGCAGACACACCGACCCCTCTCACGGCTCGACCGACAAGTTGTGGCACTCATACGCGGGACTAATACCCGGACAACAATTGGCTGAAAGACGTTTTGCTGTTATTCGTGACCTTAAGTCTCAATACGACAGAAACCGATACATTGAGTTCATCCCCGGCTGTAAATCCCCGTTCCGTAAAGCTATTTGGACTCCGCGTAAAGTCAAAAAAGTCATGTACGACGTGTGCCATAACCTCAACTTTGATAGAGAACAGATCGCAACCTATGAACCGGTGGCCAAATACTATCCCCGACCGCATCAGTTCAGACCCATTGTATTGATTGGCCCAATAGGTGTGGGACGCAAAACACTGATTAAGTTTATGTTAGACCAGAGACCCAACCATTTTCGCCGACCCATAGCTCATACGACACGATTCAAGCGCTTCAATGAAAACGATGGAATCGATTACCACTTCGTAAGCGACGAATGGATGGAAAGTGAGATAAAGTGTGGAAATTTCATAGAATTCGGTCAATTCAGAGGCAATTATTATGGCATTCATAAGGAAGCTGTTCATCACATTATAAGCACAGGTTATGTTTGTCTAATGACTCTCAGCTCTCAGGGCCTAAAACGGATCTACACATCAGAGTTCAAGCCTTATGTAGTGTTCGTTCGACCCTCTTATGACTTGAATCGTTTGATTGCTTTGCGAACACAAAAATGTGATAAAACTCTTTCGCAAAAAGCAATTGAAGACTATTTCCATTCAATGATTTTCGGAGCGCATAAACTAAACTATTTGTACGGACAGTACTTCGACACAACTCTCATCAATGATGAGTTGAGAACAACATTTATGAAATTCGTTGAGATTATCCACTGCTTAGAAACGGAGCCAAAATGGGTGCCAATCGGTTGGGTTCACAGCAGCTAATGATTGTGTGACGGCTTTGCAAATCATTTATAAATTATACTCTATTTTCTAATACTAGTCATACATACGTGTACTCAAAGAATACTCAATACTCAGTCCTTTCAAACCCAAAACTAGTCTTCAATATATAAGTCAAAGTCAGTGAGTGTTTGAATTAAATATTTTATATTTCATATAAATTATGTTTTCATAAAACAAAATAATATTTATATAGAATTTGTGTATTTATTACTCTAAACATAAACATCGAATTAATAACAGATTTAAGCGTTGAATAAATAAATAAATATTCTTATTATATGACATACAATGAAATTATTGACTGATTTGTCTCCAATCCGGGGCCAACTTTAGCTTAAATATGTCTTCTGGCGCTTCATTTGATGACAGTTTAATTAGAGTGTTCGGCAATTGATTCAAAATATTGACCTATTTTTTAGAGTAAATCAAAAATTAATTTTAATTTCATTTGCAAATTATCAACAGAACTGACTCTCGAATCCATTCGTTGGCCTTTTCTCAAGTATTCTAAAGTATTTAACTGACTTTCACTTAGTTTTAATGAATCACTTCTTTGTATTTCACTGGAAATTGTATTTATTGTATTGTGTGAACCAATAGACTGTTGAGAACTGGAGGAATGACTTTTACTCCTGTGTGAAGTGCTTTGATTCTCATAACTAATGATTGCCAATGATTGGCATAATTGACAATTCGGTTCCATTTCTTTAGTGTTCACACATTTCTCATGGAATGAATGCTTACAACGATATAATACAATGTTTTCTTCAAAATTGAATGCTTTTAAACAAAGCGAACAACTCTTAAATCTGTTTGCATTCGCTTTATTCACTTCTTTTCTCAAATCCGATAATTTTTGGTGCAATTCATCCAAAACTAAATTATTAGTCGTTTGCAAAAGTGTTTTCTCGTAATTATAATTCTCTAATATTATTAGAAACAGTTCTCTCAAATCAAAGACAGTTCCACTGCCGCCACAATAGGCCGAATCGTTAACTATTGTCTCCATAACTGAAGTCATGTTAATGGTTCCGATCATTGCGTTTATAAGTTTACTCATTAATTCACGCAAATTATGATTAAATGGATGTTTCAATGGATGTGTTTTTGCCGATCCCTTAACAAATTGATTGATAGTTAGCATAGACTCGAGTAATGTTAGCCAAAAAGTCTCCCTTTCTTTCGATTCATGCATTTTAGGCGAACATCTTTGACAAAATTCAATGAGTTCTGTCATTTTGGTCTCAAATTCATTCCACAATTTTTCAATCTCTGAATCGACAAAATCTTTTATAATTAGATCCAAATCTTTATACAACAAATCGAATGCTTCTACAAAACTGCCGGTCTTTTCGAGCAAATAAGCCGTCGAATCCTTTATGTTATGCTTTTTGCACATCTATTAAGAGATAACATATTTAACAAAACAATTGTTTTAATAATATTTAACTCAAATATTTGTTATTCTCTTACGACTAAAGCTTTGTCCGGACAATAGTCTTCCAGAACTGTCAGCGCTCTATAGACCACTTTGGGCTCCAATTCACACATCAATTCAATAAACTTTTCTTGAATTATTGGATCCGTTATTAAAGTTTGTTTTCGCTGCTCTTTTACAGAAAGGGATTCAAAAATAATACTTCCGTTCGAAACATCCCTTTTGTGCGATTTGTTTGAAGGACTCAATAATATACCGAACAATAGTTTATACAAAACTTTAGGATTAGTTTCTAAAGAATTAATAATTTTATCAAACTTTTCGGTCTCGAAGTAATCCAAAACAAATTTGGAGGACTTGTAGTAATCGATTTCGATTAGAGTTTCGAAATTAGAATAAATATTTTCAATGAAAATAGTTTTCTCGTCTTCCGACACATTAGACGACAAAAGTATTTGATTTATATAATCAAAAACATGGCTCTAAATGAAAACACGAGTTAATTGACATCTAATTTATAAACAATTCATACCTTTCTTTGTGGATCTTTGGTATAAGAGTACAAATTTAGTCCCCAATTCCTGTTCTTCACATAAATATATTCACAAATTCTAAAACTTTTATTTTAAAAAAGGATTGGATATGAATTAGAAATGGAATTAAAGTTTTTATTGGTTCCTATACTAACAAATTTGCTTTTTGAGCCATTTTTAAGATTTTCTTTTCGTCAGAAACTAGTCCGACCTCTGACTGCAAAAGTTCTAATAAGACGTCTTGTCTTTCATCGAATGAGAATTTGTCTTCTGATTCGAAGAGATATTGAATGATCTGAATTGGGATTAAATCAATAATTTGAGTCAATATTATTTAGTTTTTGTGGAACTAATTTAAAACCTCTTCAAACAAAGTATTCTTAATTGAAATGTTATTTCGTTTATTCGATAATAGTTTTGCGATAAAAATATATAAAATTCCGATTTGTTTTTCACCAAAACTCGAATCATTGGACATCATTTGAACTAAAATATCAACGACTCTCTGCTTTTGATCCGATCTATAATTGAATTAATGATTCGATTCTTTAAATAAACTCAAATCAATAAAATGTCTTAAACTTACAGAAAACTGTTCTCCAAATCAGAACTTTCAAAGGCTTTTGAAATAACATTTAAGAACTGTTTTGTATCAAAAATCAAAAGAACTCTCAAATTTGGATACAATGCTTCTTCGAGAGTATGAATGGGAATAGTGTTTCGATTGCTGTTATGAGTACTCATCTCCAAAATTCTCGACAATATTTCTTTTACCAAAAATGATCTCTTTTCCGGTTCTATCTCTTTGTCGTTTGGAAAGGAACGACCTCTCAATAGATGACTGATATAAATAAGAAGTTTATTTCCTAAACTCATTTCATTGTCGCTCAACGTTTGTCCACTTCTGATAAATGTCTCCAATTTTGTTATCAATTCATCGAATGGAGTCATATAGTCATCGAAGGCCTGATTATAAATATAAATGATTGCATCAAAAAGAGATTGTTTTTGACAGACAGTCATCACGTAATGGATGTCTAGAGAAGTGATCTCAAGATGTGTAACAATAGCTTCTAAAGTGTGAAACCATTTCTTGTGTTCGTAATGAGTGATCAACTCTTTTGCTATAATAGGACTTAAGTTTTTTAGTTCTCCTTTTAAGACATGAGTTTCTAATGACTCGAGAAATATGTTTTGTGCGATCGAGTCCTCTGAAAACCTTTCGAACAAATTAATTAAGAACTGGTAATTGTCTTCAATCAATAGACAGTACTCAATACATGTCGGGATTAGATGTCTGTAGTGATCGAACAATAGTTCTATTTTCCCTTTTTCAGGACACAGTGAAGTGAGGGCTGAGTCAACGTATTTGTTTAGGATTTCCAACATTTTTTGTTCAATAACTTTACGTTTTTCGGCCTTTTTTCCACTCAAACCGATAACAGCTTTTGCTGTGTTATTATAGAAGGAGAGGTTCAGTGCCAATGCTTCCGGATATTTATTTTTTTCGACCAATAAGTCTATTCTTTCAGTCCAAGTCCTGATTGTATACAAATGAACGGAATACAAGCCGAGAATCAGTAAATTAGCGGAACTCGTGTTCGAAAGACTTGAATTCGAGACACAAATCGAGTGATAACAGGCTCTGTCGGCGGCGGTGGCCATCGCTCTGCTCACATTCATCCCGTTCTCTAATGACTTGAAATGAGCGCTTCCGTAAACCATTTCTATTTCGTCGAATTCTGTTACTTCGAGCTCTTCTTCAGACCTAACGTCTAAGACATGCATTTTCTCCCTTTCATCGATTGTAATAATTGTTCGAGAGTTCATCCAAACCATGCCTTCGATTATATATCCGACTGTTATCTGCATTAATGGAGTGAATAGTATTTTTGAACTGCTTTTAAAGCTGGCCTTAAATATAAAAAATATAATTAGAATTAATTTAAAATTCATTCAAATAATGAAAACCTGAAAAAAATAGATATCATTTTGTCGGCAAAATGAGAGGATTGGGTCTATAACTCGAGTGTCTTCTGCAATCTGAACCATAACGAACTGCCAGGAAAGGAGTGGTAATGTATCGAACGAACCCTTAAAATTGATTTCCAAATATTTTAACACTTCATTAAAAGTAAAGAATTTCAATGAAAACCTTAAGTATTTGTGTGAAATGAACTGCGATTGTTGGGCGCAATGATATGGCAATCACTTTAGTGACCGTTGCCATCGATAGTAAGCAAATTGGATTGAATTGTAGTGTTTCTGTCTTTGCATTCATTGGCAATATTAACGGTTCGATCGCTAAAACTTCTCCGCGACTGAAGAGACAATATATTTATAATTCACAAAAAAACAAATCATACAAACCTTCCCGAGAATATGCACTGCGAGTCCACATCTTTTCGTCTAAAGTCAAGCATAAAAACACAACCACTGCTATCACTGAGAGCACCGAAATTATTGTCTGACATAAACTGATTAATTCAGAGATTATAAAAACTAATTAACCAACGAATCAATTGTTGCCTTCGATTATACCTTTAAGTGAAGAACTGCTGTTTGAAGCGAATGTAAATTATTTAATACTTTGATCAGTTCTCCCGACTGTAAGTTCCAAAGAGTGACACTTCCTCTGCTATAACCGCAGAGTAGACGTGAATTATCTCTTTTGATGGCTATCGCAGACACTGATCCCAAGTCATCGCTATTACGAAGACATGATTTCATGACTTGTCGTAAATCTTTTGTTATTAGAAATGAATTCATTTAATCAACAAATGGTTAAAACATTTTGAGAAAAGAAATGAATTCAAACCGAAGACGAGTACAAATCCATGGGATGTCCCGACCGTAACGTAATTGTTAGAAACGGCCAAAACAGTCGGTTTTCCAGCGTTTATGCGATCAGTATTTGCAGACTTGAGTTGTGCTGAAAGTCCTTTCAGTATTGAGTGTCGAATAACAGAACCGTTTGTTAGCATTCGTTTGACATTCAAGTCATTCGAGTGAAGACCTGTCGACGACTTCTTCAAACCTCTCGAATCCAAACTACTTATCGAAGAATTTTCGGTCGAATCGAGAAATTCATTGAGAGTTGAATTCAAACCACTATTGGCTTCATTTGCATCCAATTCTAAATCACTTTCAATGGAGTCCTTGTCCTCCTGTTTGACACGAATTGGGATTAAATTATTGATTGAATGCAAAAAAGGACAACAATTAAGACCTCATTTAATATGCTTTCGAGTGTCGGAAGGAATTCAACGGAAGGAATGGCGAACTCTGTGTCGTCCAACTAATCAATCAATCATTCATTCAATAAAAGCAAACAATTGTAGAGACAATCGATTGAATACCTCTTCGAAGTCCAGATTCATCTCATAATCCAAATCCAATTCATCCAAAGAAGAGCTCATTTCTGAATTCGTTAATCAGTAGTAAAACACTTAATAATAGAAATCAACAAATAATTTAGACTTTAATTAATTATTAATAAAAGGTTTTAGAAATTGTTTGTAAACAAAACATTATTCAAAACAATACTCAAAAGGCGTTTTAAAAGTCTAGGAGTTATTCAAATGTTTCCATAGAAATAGAGACTCGACTGACCAAAGCTCGTCCTCTTTCCCCTCCCGTCCCGTCTTATCTTGGTAAATGTGACAAATATTTCTTCCTGTCCTGTCCTGTTCCTGTACAAAAGGACAGGACAGGACAGGACTGAATTCTTGTCATGTTTAGGGTCTCTAATAGAGACAACAAATTTGATAATACAGAGAATATTCCATATCTGCATATTCTCTGAGTGTATAAACCTCTATAACTGGAACAGACTTCTGAAACTTGAATCACATCCCATAGAATCCCATTATAAGCAATATTCTCAAACTGCAAAACCTCTCTAATATTAATGTCATGTCTCCACTATCACTATAAGTCTCTCTCCCTTAGTGAACAGACTGGTTATAGTGATAATAGGAACGCATAGCGCTCACTATAAACTCCCTATAATTTAAGTGACACTCAGCTCATACAGGGATCACTTAATGAAGTTTAAGCAGTGTTGATGAAAGTTGCAATAACTGTTACTTGACATTTGGCCACGTGTTATATGCATTTTTTAATTTAAAAACTTTGAGAATATTCAATATTATTGTCAGATTGAAATGGGAAGAAGTATACTTGTTTATTCTATTCAAAACCATAATAGTCACTTTATAGGAGAAATAAAATGTGTTACAATATGGTAATTCTTCTTGTCGAAAACTCTTTAATTTAAGGCCAAAAACTGGTTTACCTAAAGATACCAGAATTCAACTAAAACTTGTTTATTAACTATAAAAACTGTTTACACCGCAAAAATCTAGGTTTTTATCTAACTAAGCTTGACATTTGAGAAATATGACAATTATTTATACATTCAAATTAACAATTTTAAAGTAAGCAAATGTTCCTATAATAGAAACGCACTTAACGTAAGTGAGCTTATAGTGAAATTATAGTGAAAGAAATCTCGAGTGATAGTAGAACATGACTTTAGTCTTTTGTCAAGCGATAAATGTCTCGCTTTTTCTTATGCATTGCATTTAAGTTGAATGCACTTTAAGAGAATCTTAAATTTATTATACAATGTGTTGACACAACAAAAGAAATCTTAACTCATAATATTTAAAGTTTTTATTAGTGTTTTGACATTTAAAGTACAATTTGCTAATATAAAGAGGTGTAGAGATGAAAATAAAGGATATTTTGAATAATTATACTGCAAAGCCCTTCAACTCAGAAAACAACTGGTGTTCCCAAATAAATAACCAGACTGTTAACTATCCGGAATGTAAAAATATATCAGAATCAATAAAAAAAATTCATTATTTAATATTGACATAATAAGGCAAATAATCTGAATAATATGTTTAAACTGTATACACACACAGGAATATGTTGTAAATATGAAAGTACAATTAGAAAATTACAAGTGTAGTATTAAAGTAAACTCCTTGAACAAACGGTAATAGCGGCTGCGTCATAAATTCTCTATTAATACACCCTAAACTCCTCTGCCTTTCGTCTAACTGTCGTGTCGAGTGATACAATTTTTATTCCTCTGCGGTAAATTATCACCGCTGACCTGATCCCGACGGTAACGGCCAGAGTCGTGTCATATATGGCTCGACTCATATTTGTTTAAGCTTTGTAAAAATATATATGTTGTGTCAGTTGGACCCGTGGATTAGCTTGAATTAGCGGACATAAATTCAATTTTCTAAACTTTGCACTCCCAGAAACCCGCCTGAAATTCCGCATTGGCACAAATTTTTTTTTACACTAATCAGATGATAATGAAGAATATTTCTAGCGGAAACAACCCATGCCAATGACCAAAGCTGAGGTACCACTCATTGTAAATATATACTCATTTAATTTTCAAAGTTAAAAAATGCTGTAAAAAAATAAAATTATAAATTCAATTCGTAGAAAATTCAATCATATATTAATTGCTAAAATAAAGCTGATTTAGTCTACCATAGTATGAGTTATGACTCATAACTTATGAGAATATTATAATATTTTAACAAATTGAGCAATGAGTCAGAAATAGAGTTTCAATTATAACATCTCATTTAAATATTAAACTTTATCCACAAAACCAATTACTAATTTCAGCAGTAATAAACATAAAATTTTTATCTATGAATAATATAATAAAATAAAAAGATTATAAACTCCAACAACTATTAATGAGATAATATATGTGTAAGAATTTTTAAATATGCTGAATCAGCCTGGAATAATTGCCTTTAATATAATTTATACATATTATTCAGAATATTTGCATTATTGTGGCCAATATTAAAAATAAATTTTTGTTTGTTTGCTGCCCTGAAATATTTTCACTTTCCGGGTAATTAACAGTCTGGTTATTTATTTGGGAACACCAGTTGTTTTCTAAGTTGAAGGGCTCTGAAACTAAAATAGTATTAGAAAATAAATTGCACAAAAGTTCCAAGAATTTATTGAAAATTTTCTCTGACAATCAAGATCAATTTATTACTCTAATTGTGGTTTATATTTGTAAATTAATTAAAACTGTCAATCATTAATCAAAGATAATCTGTTTTCAGTCCCACTTCCGCCTCTGATATCGTCTAATAATGTGATGAAATTAATAATAAAAACATATTTGAATCAAATATTGAAAGCAAATGAGTTGAATGAATCCTATTTGAGAACTAAATTACTTACTTTAAGGTAATATTAGTGATGACAGTATTAATATTAAGTAATTCAATGTTACAATTAGACAATGTAAGTTATTCAAATCTTTTAGTGATCACATTGCATCACATCCAGCACTTCACCAAAGATATTTATGGGTTGGCCCTAAACCACCAATGGATTACGATCCGGATAAAGTAAGACAATACAGGCCTACTTTTCAAACTAACAAAGATTTAAAAATTCATCTATTTACATGTTAAATTAAAGCTAATATTCCAAAATGAAAAAGAATTTTTAAAATATTTATTTATTTTAAAAATGTATTTCACAATATGTCACACCATTTACCAAAGTTGGTCTTGTCTTGTCCCGAAATGTCTTATCTTATCCCGAAATGTCTTGTCTTATCCCGAAATGTCTTGTCTTATACCGAAATGTTTTGTCTTATACCGAAATGTCTTGTCTTATCCCGAAATGTCTTGTCTTGTCCCGAAATGTCTTGTCTTATACCGAAATGTCTTGTTTTATACCGAAATGTCTTGTCTTATCCCGAAATGTCTTGTCTTGTCCCGAAATGTCTTAACTTATCCCGAAATGTCTTGTCTTATCCCGAAATGTCTTATCTTATCCCGAAATGTCTTATCTTATCCCGAAATGTCTTGTCTTATCCCGAAATGTCTTGTCTTATCCCGAAATGTCTTGTCTTGTCCCGAATTGTCTTGTCTTGTCCCGAAATGTCTTGTCTTGTCCCGAAATGTCTTGTCTTGTCCAGAAATGTCTTGTCTTGTCCCGAAATGTCTTGTCCCGAAATGTCTTGTCTTGTCCCGAAATGTCTTGTCTTATCCCGAAATGTCTTGTCTTGTCCCGAAATGACTTGTCACGAAATGTCTTGTCCTGAAATGTCTTGTCCCGAAATGTCTTGTCCCGAAATGTCTTGTCTTGTCCAGAAATGTCTTGTCCCGAAATGTCTTATCTTATCCCGAAATGTCTTAACTTGTCCCGAAATGTCTTGTCTTGTTCCGAAATGTCTTGTCTTATCCCGAAATGTCTTGTATTGTCCCGAAAAGTCTTGTCTTGTCCCGAAATGTCTTGTCCCAAAATGTCTTGTCCCGAAATGTCTCATCTTATCCCGAAATGTCTTGTCTTATCCCGAAATGTCTCGTCTTGTCCCGAAATGTCTTATCCCGAAATGTCTTGTCTTGTCCCGAAATGTCTTGTCTTGTCCCGAAATGTCTTGTCCCGAAATGACTTGTCACGAAATGTCTTGTCCAGAAATGTCTTGTCTCGAAATGTCTTGTCCAGAAATGTCTTGTCCCGAAATGTCTTGTCCCGAAATGTCTTGTCTTATCCCCAAATGTCTTGTCTTGTCCCGAAATGTCTTGTCTTGTCCCGAAATGTCTTGTCTTATCCCGAAATGTCTTGTCCCGAAATGTCTTGTCTTATCCCGAAATGTCTTGTCTTATCCCGAAATGTCTTTTCTTGTCCCGAAATGTCTTGTCTTATCTTGAAATGTCTTGTCCCAAAATGTCTTGTCTTATCCCGAATTGTCTTGTCTTATCCCGAAATGTCTTATCTTATCCCGAAATGTCTTATCTTATCCCGAAATGTCTTGTCTTATCCCGAAATGTCTTGTATTATCCCGAAATGTCTTAGCTTATCCCGAAATGTCTTGTCTTATCCCGAAATGTCTTGTCTTATCCCGAAATGTCTTGTCTTATCCCGAAATGTCTTAGCTTATCCCGAAATGTCTTAGCTTATCCCGAAATGTCTTGCCTTATCCCGAAATGTCTTGCCTTATCCCGAAATGTCTTGTCTTGTTGCAATAAATGGTTTTTAACTCAATTCTATAACGATAAAATGTCTTAAATATGACAGGATGTTCCAAATATTACGCTAAATTTTACATTTACAAAAAAATTTATAAAACAATGACAAATTCTGTTGAATTCTTGCTAAAATAGTAAAAATTTTATAAAATTAGACTGCTAAAAGTTGTTTAGTGAAATATGTTTAGTTGTTTAGTTTTGAGTTTGAGTGTTTAGCTCTGAGTTGTTTATCAAATCATTCTTTGTTAGACATTCTATTTATAACATTGCCATGCTAAAACGATTAAATAAAATTTAATTATTCACTTGAATTTTCAAAATGCTGTTTCATGTCTGGTCTATCTCTGGTGTCTTATGAGCCCAGGATGTGTTTCTCTGATAAGAGCATTAATTACATAAATTTTATTGAATTAAGAATATTCTATCGTCTGATTTATGTCCTTTGATTTTGACAGTCAAAACACACGGAATATTCTGAAACAACAGATCCAACAAATATCAGGAAACGTAGTGAAGTGAACACATCTGCAGAAAAGTTTCCGTCAGAAGAAATATGTAAAACAACGCGTCAATGGGAACAGGTATTCAAGTTTCTCAATACTAATACAAACCATTTATTGGGAATAATAATTAAGAATTTTATAATTTAAATGTTTATTAGAATTAATCTAAATTTATAAATAAAGCTCTTTTTTATTCTCCCTTTCCTTTTCTATATAATTGTATCAAAATATTAGAAAATAATCTAAAAAATAATTAAATAAAATCTGGATTTTTATAAAAAGGTAAACACAACACATGATCTTTACGACAATAAGGTAGAAGTGGTACAGGAAGAAGAACTGCAACAATTTGTATTTTCCTACCGGTGCGCAAATCTTAAGGGTATTTATTAAATATCAAATTATTTTCATTTTTATAAGTTTTGAATAATTTCTATAAATTAAGGACAATGTCTGGGAATATCTCCCTTATATCACAGCGAGTGCACAGAAAGGAATGGTTGGATGTATATGTATTACAAACAGGCCAGTAATAAAGCCCCGCAATGGGGTTATGTGTCGGGTAAACCATTTTTTAAAATTTTCAAATGTTTTAACCAGAGATGGAAAAGAAAGGAATCTCAGGGGTATTTTATTTTGGCGAAGGCAATATTCTTGTTTATTAAAAATTATTTAAAGCATTTAAAATACTAAGTGTACGAAATATTATAAAGCTGATACAGAAAACAACGTATACCAGAAATTTCTAAAGTGGATTTTGTAGCCCTACTATACATTAGAATTGGGTATAATTTTTATCCCCTTAACATATCTCGTCTTTATTCTAGCAACTTTTAAACAAATCGTGTTAACGTATTTTTAAAATTGGCAAAAAATGAGTTTTGAGACCAATTATTAACTTCAGGACTATTTTGTAAATAATATTAAAAACATGAAATCCTCTTAAGAAAATGTTAAGGGGAAACTAAATTAATGAATTTTAAAAATAATTTGAAAAATTACTTTTTTAGTGTTTTTGCCATAAATTCAAAAATCGCATTTGATTTTTTATTTTGTTTGTTTGTTTGTTTTTGTTTTTTTTTTGTTTCTTTTTTTGTTGTTGCTTGTTGCATCACACAAACCATGATGCTGCTATTGAAGTGTTTGTAATTGAATAACATACATTAGTGAAAATCTGATGCACAACCTGGGCATTACACGTGGCATGTTTTAAATGCTATTCCTTGAATGGTTTCGTCATGCAATAAAGAGTGTCCAAAAACTGAACAATTTTCAGACTAAAATGCATTTTCAAGGTATTTTTGAAGTTCTCTAGAATAAATACCAGATATGTTCGAGGGTTAAAATTTATAGCCAAAGCTAATGGTCAATAATGCTACAAAATCCACTCTAGAAATTTCTGGTATCTGTTGTTTTCTGTATCAGCTTTAGAATATTTCGTACACTTAGTATATGGAGCAAATACGTCAGTGTAGAAACAAATATGGGTGTACTTAAAGCTGGTCTCTGCATAACTTTCCTGATGTATGCTTTATTGTTTAGATAAAGGAAAAAATAAACCTTGATAAATAGGAGGGCTTTTTGTCAAATCAGTAGAGACCAGGAGTAACCACGGTCGGCTGAATCAGTGTGAGGGAGGGAGGGGATATTTTGTCAAAATGGAAAAAGCAATGGGTAAGTTAAAAATTTGCCTTCTGCCCAAAATGTTATAAAGGGGAATTTGGCAAAATCTAATTCAGGGGATATTTAGGCTATAGGCGATAGAGACTGATAGAAACACAGAGACCTTATTACTGCATATTAATAATGAATTTACAAACTCAACGCTGACTTTTTCAAAATGATGACAGATTCAGAAATATAGAGTTAATTCAATGAGGTGTTGATAAATAGAAAACTGATTGATAATTTATTATATTTTAATGAAATTTTGTTTTCACACTAATTGCTAAAATGAAATGCTTTGAACTATTTTCAATTGCGTGCGATTGTTGAACATTACAATGAGGAGACCTGTACTGGCCAGTAAAATTTGCGGTTTTTTGTATTCTGATCCATTAGTGACACCAGAAGATGTAAATAGGCAAAATTCTGGGGTGCGCTAGCAAGTCTAGGTGACATATGAGAGAAGTCTGACCACTCCCGACGGTATCACCTCGGCGCTGGCCATTTACCGCAGAAGAATATTTTAAGCAAAAATAGATTCCTGATAGTAAAAGCTTTCCAAATATATATAGACTCTGTATATATATTGTAGGTTGTATTAGTTTAAGAAGTTTGTACAACCTGTTAACCTATCAATATTTACAGAATAAAACCTTCGAAAATATCACCTAGGTTTGCTTGCGCATCCTAGGAGTTTTCCTATTTACATCTTTTGGCGTCATTTATGGATCAGAATAAGAAAAAACCGCAAATTTTACTGGCCAGTACGGATCTCCTCATTGTTAGAATTATTGCTGTTAATCGATAGAAACCTTCTGTACAGGTATTGTTGCCAAATCTCCCGGAATATCTTTGAAAAACCAGGATTAAGCATTTACTGAGTTATAGGCTTTTTGAAAATTTTATAATAAAATATATATACCTCCCGGGCAAATCTTATGAATTAGATGACTTTTAAGTGGGCTCCCGGAATTTTATTCAGTATCTCTCAGATTTCCACAAACAAAGTTTGCAAAGAATGGTATTTCAAATCTCTTGAATACTAGAACATGGTATATTATTTAATGTAAATAATCTTATTCTTAAAAACTTCAAAATTATTTTTTTCGATTATTTATTTTAGCCCCGCACCACTGCGCCTGTAAATTGCAGCCAAAATTTATTCCTACGGTTTCGACTGAAGAAAATTGAATTTTTATTAAATAATTTCAATACAAGTAATGGATTTTTCCAATTGATATCATTGATTACATAAAATTAATTGGTTTTATGAAACAATAACAAATTGAAATAACTGTAAATTTAAATTAGAATAAAATATTATTTTTGAGCAAAAAACTCTGTGCCATAATTGTTAGGTTTGGTATCCTTATTATAATCTATAATTTTCGACTGTTCATCCGATTCCTCTTTCTCTGTGAGCAAAATTGGCTTTAAATTCAATTGAGGAATGCGTAGAATAACTGCTATCCAAAGCATAATCAAAGAGAGGCCGCCGTATAAGTAGGTTATTATACCTATTGATTCATAATATTAGAGCATTTGGTTTAAATAAAACAATTGGTATTAATATTCTTACAAATTCTATAGATGTGTATCGACTCATACTGTGCAAAGTCAGCGGTCGCGGGAACAAAATCACCCAAACCAACGGTTGTCAGACTTATATAGCAGTAGTAAATGGCGTCCAGAAAAGACCAGTCATTTTCGAAATAAGAAAATAGTAGCGCCGGTATTATTAGTATTAATAAGAGTAGAATTAAAGTAACGATAAACACGTGAAGTAATCGAATGAAAAAGTCGGGGGTATTTCGGAAGTGCTTTGATATAAACCTAATGAGCCATTTCTCGCATACCTTTATCGGACCGTTTTTCAAGAGAGAAACGATTATAGAGAGGAACAGTAGAGTAAAGGGAATGGCAACACACGAGAATATAATGCAAAACACCTTTCCCTCCACTGTTATAGGGGTGACGTGTCCGTAGCCAATAGTGGTCACAACACTTGTCACAAACATCAGACTAGAAGTGAATTCCCAATTGGAATATTCAGTTGGAATACTGAAGGCCACAACTCCCGAGTCTTCGGCGCTTTTTATTGAATTTTTGTGTTGTTTTGTCTCTCTTTTGGGGACGAAATTAAACTTTGAATCCGTTTTATGATTTTTGTCGCCTTTAATATCGTTGAGTTGAGTATTGCTTTTGTCTGCATTTGGAGTACCGATAATACTATCTGTTTTAGGACTGTTCTCTCTGAGCTGTTGTTTTTCTGCTATCAGTTTATTGAGGAGATGCAGATTCACCCCCGCGTCCAATGCTTTTATTACAGACACGACGAACGCATCCAACGATTCAGCTGTTATTCAAATATAATTTATATTTAGTTAATATTCTTATATTTATTGCTTATCTATAAGTTATTAGCATTAATAGAGGTCTATCAATACCATCAACACCGGGGTGTTTGGCCAAAAATGTTTGTTGCAATCGAAGTATTTGATCGCGATATTGATATTCTGCCTTCTGCTCGAACAGAGAGAAAACACTGGCGCCCAATAACATCATTAACACATATATTATTAGGAACAGTACCAAAAAGAAAAGATGAGGCGATGAAATGTAGTTACGGTATATTTTATTGTATTCATTAGAGCTGTGTTCTAATGAACTTCTTTCGCTGTGACAGAAGCTCTGTTGAGATGTGCAGGGATTGAAACTATTGTCTCCGATTAGTATTTGATAGTCATTTCCATTAGTGGTTTGCGAATCATTTCTGTTATTGTCGTCGCACTGATTGTTATTATCTGCAGATGAGGTCTGAGTTTTTTGTTTGTTTTCGTTGATTTTAACCATTTTTTTGTTTTTAGTATAAAATTAAATTAAAATTCGAAATAAAAGTAAATGAAACTAAAAAATTGTACGAAAGTTCGAATAAATGAACAAAACTTGATTATAGATTATAAAAGGAGAGAATGTAAATCAAATACAATCACTGAAATGATAGTACATTTTACAACAATTATAATGAAGTAAACTGAAAGTTCTTAAAGTCAAATAGAATTCACTTAAAGAGGGTTCTGTACTTCGGTTCAGTCTCTCTTCACCCATAGCTCACAAATGAATGTCCAAATTCACAGATATATATCGAACGCATAAAAGCTGACAATAATATTCAGAATGAAAACAACTTTTCAACACTTCAGACAACACTTAAAATGAACAAAATTGAAAGTCGTCTTCAAATTTATAGTTTTCTGTCCAACCAATTGGCTGTGAATTGTATATCTCTATCGAATAGACTGTAAAATAGAAAACAAAACATATTTATTGACTCGAATTTCTAGTTGAAGCCAAACTTTATATGAGATTATGATTTTGCTCTTCAAAAGACCACTTTATCAAATATACACTACTTTTACACTACAATATCATCAAATGCATGTGCGGGTACATGTTAAAATACAGTGGATCATGGTTGTTATGAAGTGCCTTGGTTGAGAAGGTTTACTTCATAAAAATGAAGTTAATTTAGAAATTATATGATAAGAGACAGTATTGCATAGAATTATAAAAAATTCTCATCTTTTTTTATTGCTTTAATGATAGAAAATATTTAACGGAAATTTTCATCATTGTCTCAAATTTGGTTTCAATTAACATCTTTTTTGTCAAACATAATGTCTAATTTTATCTAAAAAATCTATTCTTATTTAGATTTAGCTTTGAATTTAAAAAATTACTGTTATTGTTATTAATTTAGTACTTGAGTTCAATACAGATTTAGAGCATTTTTACGTTACTTCATAATAGAAATCAGGATTTGCATTGAATTTTATTGATTTGGTTTGAGGATTGATGTCCATCACAACCAGTACTTCAAATCAATGATATTCATAATAACCAACAATTTCAACATTTATTTCAATGATTTGGTTTTGTTCATAACCAGAGATTGGCAAAGGCAACGAAGTCATGGATGTATTCGGGGTTTTCGCCAGTTTTTCTGGCCAATAGCCAGTACCTGTCCATAGATGTAATGTTAGAGATTTTTGTGGGAAGGTTTCCAGGCTGTAACTTTCTTTGTCCACCTCTGGGTCATAACAACCATTAGTTCATACTAACATATACCTGCACCATACGAACCATCATCTACTGTACAAATGGAAACTCATGGACAGTGCACGTCTAAATATAGTATCTCAAGATAACATTTAAACAATGCATTCTTGTTATTCCACTTTAAATGGTATACTCTATTATAATATTAATAGTTATCAAATATGATAACATCAAGTAGTGGTCAAATGTTAAGAAATATTGGAAAACATTTTGTTTCGAATACTTTATAACTATTGATAATTTTTAAGTCAATTGAATTCATCGAATGAACAAAAACTAATGAAACATATTATGAATTTATTGATTATTCTAAATAAGACTTATTTGTATTCAATTAAAATAAGTATTAAATTGTTATTTAGAAAATAATATTATATATAAATACACAGAATATAATTGAAAATGAATATAAGAAACACATAATAATTAATAATATGTTAGAATACTTACCAAAACTATGAAACACTGTTGGATGCGTTCGTATATATCATATACAGTAAAGAACTGAACTTTCACAATTACATACAATACTCTAAAACTAGACTGTTTTCAAGTATTGCTTCTGTTATTATAGCATTTAATTGCGTAATAAATACTCTAAAAAAGCTAATATCAAAAACAGATAAAATTGGTTACAATAATGACATCACTGAACAGAATAGAGATATAAACCAAAACTCAAACGCTTAGTGATTGAGTTTAAGTCTATATAAAACTTATTATTGTTAAACACGTTATGTCCTTATGTTTACATTTGCAAACTTCAAAGTTTATTCCAGTAAAGTCTTAACATTTAGAAGAGAGTCAATACTTATTTCGACCTCTTATCACAATTTACATTATAGAGTCTATAATATAGACAATAGTCTATTAAATTGTGGTTCATTTGATTTATAGACTTGAAATGAGATGTGCAAACACTTAACAAACATTCAGTACAATTCTTTTCATTCAAAGAGTATATGAAAGGCTATTATAGCTATATAATAAGGCTATATAATATCTGGCCCAGCTTTAAATGAATAAAAATTGTACCTCTACTCTGCTGTACTGTAGTCGAATTATTTGATACTATGCAGAAAGACACAGTCATGTAGGTGTAGGGAACTGTCTGGCAGTGGAACATATGTTCTATAATATAGATAAACAATTTATTCGACCCGTTGTCGGCACATCGGCCGCAAAATAGAATTTATAATGTAAACATATGTAAAGAGTTAGTAAGAACAAGGGATAAACAGTAATATATCATTAGCTCCTATTTATTATAAATATATTTGTCACTGAACACTAAATTTAAATATTTTTTGCATTCATTCCAATCGCAAACAAAACTGTTATCACGTTCTCAACAATCTGTCCTAAAAGCCCAAAACTTAGACCTCTGTTACTTACCAAACTGGACTTTTGGTCCAATAATGAGTTCCAACATTCACGAGATGTTTCATTTCAATATAATTTATTTACAACTACAGGGAAACCCATATATATGAACAATAAATATAGAAATTAATTTAATAAAATTTCAAATTA